>CANTAL010000311.1:0-57500 GCA_947650365.1 Chamaelirium japonicum
TTTATGGTAGGTTTTTAAATGGATTTAAAAGAGAGTCGCGTTCACACATGGAAGAAGAATTCTAGCTCATTAAAAGACGTCCACGTGTCAAAACACAGGATAGAGGCTTCCATTTTAGTATATACTAGTAAGAAACCCGGGCAATGCCCGAATGCGCTTGATGCACGCCATTTGGCGAAAACGACATCGCAACTGTTGGAAGAAGTGTGAAATATGTAGTGAGTGTGATTCACTTGTTAGAGAGAGAGATTAACATCAAATGACCATTAAATGCCATTGAATGAAAATTTATCATCTTTATAGTATGTTTTAAATGGATTTAAAAAAAAGCCATGTTCACACAAGGAAGAAAATTCTAACTCTTTAAAGACGTCCACGTGTCACAACATGGGAGAGAGGCTTCCATTTTAGTATAGATATAGACTAGTAAGAAACCCGGGCAATGCCCGAATGTGCTTGATGCACACCATTTGGCAAAGCCGACATCGCAACTGTTCGAAGAAGTGTGAAATCTAAAACGAGTGTAATTCACTTGTCAGAGAGAGAAAGATTAATATCAAATGACCATTAAATGCCCTTGAATGAAAATTTATCATCTTTATGATAGGTTTTTAAATAGATTTAAAAGAGAGTCGCATTCACACATGGAAGAAGAATTCTAGTTCTTTAAAAAACGTTCACGTGTCACAACACGGGAGAGAGGCTTTCATTTTAGTATAGATATATAGACTAGTAAGAAACCCGGGCAATGCCCGAATGTGCTTGATGCACGCCATTTGACAAAGACGACATCACAACTGTTCGAAGAAGTGTGAAATCTGAAGTGAGTGTGATTCACTTATTAGAGAGAGAGTGAGAGATTAACATCAAATGATCATTAAATGCTATTGAATGAAAATCTATCATCTTTATGGTAGGTTTTTAAATGGATTTAAAAGAGTCGTATTCACACTTGGAAAAAGAATTCTAGCTCATTAAAAGATGTCCACGTATCATAACACACGTGTCATAACACGGGAGAGAGGCTTCCATTTTAGTGTATACTAGTAAGAAACCCGGGCAATGCCCAAATGTGCTTGATGCACACTATTTGGCAAAGTCGACATCACAACTGTTCGAAAAAGTGTGAAATCTGAAGTGAGTGTAATTCACTTGTTAGAGAGAGATTAACATCAAATGACCATTAAATGTCATTGAATGAAAATTTATCATCTTTATGATAGGTTTTTAAATGGATTTAAAAAGAGCTGCGTTCACACACGAAAAAAGAATCCTAGCTCTTTAAAAGACGTCCACGTGTCACAACACGGGAGAGAGGCTTCCATTTTAGTATATATATAGACTAGTAAGAAACCCGGGCAATGCCCAGATGGGCTTGATGCACAGCCATATGGCACAGATGACATCACAACTGTTCGAAGAAGTATGAAATCTAAAGTGAGTGTGATTCACTTGTTAGAGAGAGAGAGAGAGGGAGAGAGTTTAACAGCAAATGATAATTAAATACCATTGAATGAGTGTTTTATTATCTTTATGGTAGGTTTTTAATAGGATTTAAAACTGAGCTGTGCTCACACATGGAAGAATGATTATGACACTTTAAAAGACGTCTACGTGTCACAACACGGGAGAGATGCTTCCGTTTTAGTATATAGTATAGACTAATAAGAAACCCAGGCAATGCCCGAACATTGCAACTGTTCAAAGAAGTGTGAAATTTGAAGTGAGTGTGATTCACTTGTTAGAGAGAGAGAGAGAAAATTAACATCAAATGACCATTAAATGTTATTGAATAAAAATTATCATCTTTATGATTGGTTTTTAAATGGATTTAAAAAAGAGCCGCGTTCACACACGGAAGAAGAATTATGGCTTTTTAAAAGACGTCCACGTATCACAACACGGGAGAGAGGCTTCCATTTTAGTATAGATATATAGATATAAACTATTAGATAGATATCATATCTATACTTACAAATAAAAGAAACATTCAAAGGTGACTGTGTGTCAAAACTTTTTGCCGATTTCCTATGTGGCCCCCAAGTAGACAATGAACAAAAAAAAAAAAGCACCAAGGTTTTCAAATTCAGTATATAGATTTTATGGCTCATGATATGTCTGGATGCTAAAATAATTTCCTCCTAACATGATGCACATTGATAGGATGTTTCATTAAAAATACAAATATACCATCCACTATTTTCTATTAATGTTTTTTTTTTCAAAATCGCATCCCTAGGAAAATACCTTTCCACCAAATTTCTATCTCGGGATTCTCCCTATACCTCCTCCCTAAACTTTTTTTTTTTTTTCTTTTTAGCTGGGCAAATGGCTAGTTACGAGGACTCTGCAAGATGCACCATATAGTTATGACCAGATCATAGGTGCCAAAGATTTGGGATTTCACCCAAAGGATGGGGAAGACTAAACCTTTAACCATGGAATCGTTGTATCTTTGAGATTATTGCCTTCAACAACCTGATTACAAACACTGACCGAATTTAATGAGAGGCGTCAAGGAGGATATCTCGGCTCCAATGGGGCGATTGGAGTTGGGAGACCAAGAAGGGGGAGGGGGGAGAGAGAGAGAGAGAGAGAGAGAGAGAGAGAGAGAGAGAGAGAGAGAGAGAGAGAGAGAGAGAGAGAGAGAGAGAGAGAGAGAGAGAGAGAGAGAGAGAGAGAGAGGAGAGGCAGAGACCTTGGTCGGAGGAGAGAGGAGCTTGGATGCAGCAGCGACCTTGGTCGGAGTGGGGAGGAGGAGGTCATGGGCAGAGCCACATAGGGCCCAGAGGGGGCAGTTGCTTCCCTGGAAACCAATAGTTCTGCATGTATTGAGTAATTATTGGCAGCAAGATAACAGAAAACAAAGAGTACTTTGCCCCTACATATTAATATTGACCCTTGAATGATTAAAATTAATATTGACCCTTGAATGATTAAAATTTTGTGGATAAATCGTTTGATCTTTCCCCTCCCAAACATCACTTCCCCGCAACGCCTATTCCACTTATTTGGCTGGCAGAGGTTGGACTTGTGGGAGTCCTCCTTCTTGTTCTTGCTCTTCTTCTTCTTGTTTGAACAATAGTGAAGCCCTCCTTGTGTGTGGATGAGGATGAAGAAGACCTTCTTCTCCTCCTTTTCTTCTTCTTTTCCTCTCTTTTTCTTTTGCTCCAAGTAATAAAGAGAGATGGTTTGGCTGCTCTCTTGGACGTCCCCTCCTCTCCCCTTCTTTATATGGAGAGGGGGGAGGACCATTAGGGTTAGAAAACCCATACGGGCTGGCCACCACTCTCCCTTTCCATGTGGGACTCCATATCTTTAAGTGAGAACCCCTATTTTGTATAGATCGACCACTTATGAGAGGGAGAAGGTCAGAGTGCTATAGTATTGCATATTGGATGTCTACCTCTGTAACTGATCACGAACCTAATCAGGTGTGTATGAAAACTCATATCGCATATGCGTGGATCTTATCCATGCACCTAAGTTACCTAAATCACACCGGAGTGGACTAGAGGATTTATGCAACTTATTCACTAGGGTTTGTAAGTTTCAGTAATGTGAGCTTAATCATGTCTTAGACATATGGAAATTGGCATCTAGGACGCACCAATCCTAACAAAACCCTACTGATCGATCTATGTTCAACCCGTTGTTAGGTTGGGTTTAGGCAGCTGTAGAATGAGAAGGGTTGAGAAAAAACCAACCCGATCAATAACACTTCCTTGGTTGCGTGTAGTCTTATTACTATGTTTATATTTAGGGCAGAAACATGCCGTAAACACATGCTGGTTTCCAATAGCTAGAATATTGCACAAATGATGAAGGTCTATAAACAAGAAGTATTTTCCATATGGAAGGAAGTTCTTCAGGAGAGATCGAGATGGGGATTGGAAATTTTATTAAAGCCCTTAACTTAGTCGCTCCGAACCACGGTGGGTCCGACCATTGACACTTGTTATTTTTGTCCCTTTGGACGGTTTATGATTGTTGAGATCTACAGGCCACCAAGAGAACCCCAGTGGGCTCCTATCATAAAGGCCGGGTGATCAAACGGGTGGAGACAGGTGTCGATGGCCGGACCCCGAACCACGATTTTACGTGGTTTGGGGCGACTATTTTAAGTCATTCAAAAATTTATTTGCAATGCAAAAAAGAATGTGAAACGTGTTTGACTATGTTGCAATGAATCTGTGTTCCAAACATTTCAAATCTTAGGCCACCACATGAATTTAGAGCACACGGAAATGTGAAACGACCAATACCTTTGTTCTTGAGCGGCCATCTATGATAAGCACCTCCTTCAACTTGTAGCACCACGTGGCATAAAGAGACTAAGTGAAATTCTATGGCACACACTTCAGTACCGCACCGAAATCTATAATCTATCTATAATTATATACGAAAGTAGCAGCCCTAAACATCTGGATGCCACATGGCAACCTTCTCATCATTCTCTAGGTGTCATGTCTCTAGGTGTCAAGAGACTGCTCTCTCTCTCTCTCTCTCTCTCTCTCTCTCTCTCTCTCTCTCTTTTTATATATATATATATATATATATATATATATATATATATATATATATATATATATATATATATATATATATATATATATATATATATATATGTGTGTGTGTGTGTGTGTGTGTGTGTGTGTGTGTGTGTGTGTGTGTGTGTGATTTCTTAAGCCAGAACTGAGACCAGGCCAAACAATTTGTTCATATGGATAGGGACCATCCGATGACCCTATGGTGGATCTCAGGCATCCACCTAGGGTTTATCGCATGGCCCCTAGAATAATGCTCCTACCGCTATGATGCATGAAAAATGAAATGGATGGAGACGGGACAGGTATGGTTCCAATTCGGTACGTAGTGGAACCCAAAAACCTACAGATGCAGTTTGGATTTCATGTAGACCATGACCCTCCACCTCCCATATTGCTTTAAGTCGAACGAAAACATTAAAGCCGAATGGTCATAATCTTTCACCACATTAATGGGTAGATACTTTTATAACAACAATATAGATTTTTTTTTTGAAGGCCGGACCTCCTTGTAGGGGTGGCAATGGACTCCAAATCCGAAAACCTGACCGAAACCCGACCCGAAACATTAGGTATGGGTACATATTTTGTACCAGAAACATGGTTTGGGTAGGATATGGATAATGGAAACTCTACCTGATTAACTTTTGGGTATGGGTACCTCAATACATATACCCGAAACCCGATTGCCACTCTAACTTATGTATACTTGATAATACAATTCAACTCTAAACTCATTGTCATATACCCAAAATCTAACCGAACCCATTTCCCTATTCAAACTTATACTGTACTAAAACCATTGTAATAAGAAATCAAAAGAACTTAACATTGCATTGTGATACATTGATTTTTCTCCTCAACTAATTGAATATATGATGGGAAAAATAGAGACAAATTATACCCAACTCATACCCGAAACCCGATTGGGTATGGATCGGGTATGGACCCTCTTCTAACCGAATGGATATGGATAGGGTATGGACCCTACCATACCCGAATGGATATGGGTATGGATAGGGGTAGGGTCCGACCTGAACCCAACCGATTGCCACCCCTACCTCCTTGTGTAGTCCCTATGCATCTATCGATTGCGCCTGGTTACTGTTTTCATCAAGGACCGCTATCGATGGTTGCATAGAAATAACAAAAGGAGTCACATAGTATTCATTGAAATTGTTGCATAAAGATGGCTCTTTACAAATGAGATTACTCAAACAAGAGGGTATAGAGAGAGAATTCCAAATGCAGAAAGAGATTGTGTGCAGCATGGCAGGCAAGATCGTGTGCTACTTCATCTGCTTCACGTGGGATGAGGCTAACTCTAAGATTAGAATGTCGCCAAAGTATCATCCTGCAGTCATGAATGATAGCCCATAGAGAATTTCCTTCCATAATGAATCTCCATCCCATCTCAGCCAACATGGCTATAAGTTCATGCTGTATGAGTCTCGGATTCATCTTCGGCTATTATTCCCTTCTGAAAAAAGAGAAGAATGATAATAGTTAGCACCTCAGATTTGCCGTCGGTATAATATTATGAACCAAGCCTATAATATATTTTTACCAGCATCATTACCCTAAAAATCAATGTTCAAGACATGATTTGATATAAAACAATAAAAATTACTAATGTGCCCCAATAAGTATCACAATGTAGTAAAAAGTAATGTATATATCCCATAATTGGTAGGGACAAGATTGATATATATGCTTAGAATAAAAAAGAGCCCATTCTTCTGTAAAATTGAGCATTTGTTCACGTTCAATAGAGAAATGCTAGTCAGCCCGAAGGTTTTCCCGATTCCGCTCAACCCAATTGACGTGTCAGCGTACGAGTGGTGGTTGAATCTCACTAGCGACATCTAAATCTCTAACATCACCACTCGTAAGCTGCCATGTCAATCGGGCTGAGCGGAATCGGGAAAACCTTCGGCTGAACAGCATTTCTCCTTTTAATATAACAATATGACTAGATAGTTTATAGGATTGCGGGTTGCAAATTTTACATTGTACTTTCAGGGATATCACTATGTGCAGGTAATTTCTCTTGAATGAGAGTGATCCAAGGTTTGTTACGTGGGCTCACGTTTCGTGAGCTTCGATGGAACAACAAACTCAGATGTGGAATACCTCGCAGTGCCGGAGGTTCTTTACCCTTACAAAATAACCACTGAAGTGGAGGAAAAATAAAAGAAAGAGAAAGAATAAAGACCACTAATCATTGTTCTACACATGTATGGATTACAAAAATAATCCTTTGAACCATATCGGAATCAAGAATAACTATTCAGGAAAAGATACTTAGCAAAGAACATGCTGGAATAACCCCATTGATAATCATTTCACAATTTTTTTAAGAGAGTATCCTCATATTAGGGTTTTAGTTCATTAGGTTAGCCCTTTATTATTTAGGTTTCTTGCATATAATCATGGCATTTTGACATATCCGCAGAAAAAAAACATATTTCATACTAATTGCAAATAGACTCACTATCTAAAAAAGACCACTTCTTCTAAATAAAAAAGATGCCCTTAAGGCCTTAACTAACACCGGCTGCCCCCCCCCCCCCCCCCCTCTTAGATCACGAAGGAGGCACAACCGCACAAGGAAGGGGAGGCGGAGCCACCCCTCAGATCTGATCGTGACGGGCGGTCGTGTTGGGGAGGTATATCGAGGCCATAGTTGGACCGCGGCTCGGAAGGCGCAAGAAGGGTATATCAATTTTTTTTCCCGTTTTTTTCATTTTTTTTCCCTTGCCGACTTTTTTCCGACTTGGTAACATTGCAGACAGCAAGATGAGGATGCCGATATAGACAACAATGTGCTCGAGGATCGCTTGGCGGGATGGAACCCACCAAGGTAAGCTCTGATACCAAATTTGGTGCAGCACGTCCTTCAATCGTTGCCTCGAGAGATGGGAAGACAAAAGAAGATCGAAGGGGGCCTCATGCCCTTGGCCTCACGCTAAATCTGATATCATATAGGCACAAGTCTCACGCCCGCTCTCCTATCATAAGGAAACTCATGGAAAATTGCACACGATTTCATTCATGATAATGAGAATAGGGAGCCTGAACCTAGACACTTAACCAAAATGAAAGATAGAGATTTGATTGTAATCAGATCTTAGAGATAAACTTCCCAATTCAAATAAAAGTCAGATTTTAAATATTAAATAAATAATTAATCCAAAAATTAATTATTTAATCAGAATTTAATTGTTTATTAAGTATTTAACCAGGCCTTGCATTGGTAAGCAACACAAGAGCCTCTCAAATTAATCTCAACACTTGTTCATCTGGAATTTATTTTGAAAAATAGTTAATTTATATTCGAGAGTTCCATAAAATCATACCTGTGTTGTTTTCTTCGAGAAATCAGTATCCCATGATGAGAGGCGTTCAGCTGTGTGCATTAGCTTCAGTGAGTGGTGATGTCGACCGTGCTTTAATTTATAGCTTCATGCCATTCCTTCAGGTTCTAACTTCAAGCCAGCTTCTTCCAGCCTCCTTTGTACTCACTCTTTGAAAAGCCTCTCTATATTTAGCTGAAACATCCCACATACCCATACTAGCATAACCATTGGACAGGGGCACATACCCCGATGCATCGTACGGTGAGACTGGAAGCTGGTGAAGTGAAGGAAGTTTAGCAAGGTCAGCACTCTGATGGATCACACAAGCTCCGAGCAATGAGTTTTGTATGGCCTCATCAGGCTCGTAAGGCATTTCAGAAATCAGTCGCTTAACCTCTTCAAACCGTCCAGCTCGGCTAAAAATATCTACCATGCAGCTGTAATGCTCTAAGCACGGCACCAATCCGTGGTTGCCTTCCATGGCCTTAAAGAGCATGCATGCTTCTTCAACAAGACCACCATGTCTACAAGCAGAAAGAACACCAAGGAAAGTGATCTCATTGGGAACATCCCCTGATTTTAACATCTCCTGGAAAAGTACGATCGCTTCCATTGCTCTTCCGTTGTTCCCACATCCCACAATCATACCTGTCCAGCAAACTGTGTCTTTCTCAGGCGCAGCTTCAAAAACCCTAAGACCATCGTCGATTTCCCCGCACTTGGAGTACATGTCAATTAAAGAAGCAACCATGACGCTTTCCAATTCGAACCCGTCCTTAATGCTGTAAGCATGAACCTGTTTGCCACCGTGAAGCCATGCTAGAACAGAACATGCTTTAAGAACACTGGAGACCACAAAATGGTCTACTTCAATGTCCAAACTTCTCATATCTCTGAAAATTGAGAATGCTAATTGGTTCGATCCTTGTTGGACACAGCAAGTGAGAAGTCCAGCCCATGCGACCACATCCTTACGAGGAAGCCTAACAAACAGTCTCAATCCATCTTCCAAGTTTCCACATTTTGCGTACAGATCTACAAGAGCACTGCCCACAATGCAATCTAAATGATATCCGCTCGTTATTATTAAACTGTGGACTTGCAGCCCAATTCTCAAATTATGCGAGTTAATACAGACCTTTAAAGCACTAGAAAGAGTGTAGGCATCGAGTCCAATGCCAGTGCTGTGGATCTCGGAAAGCAGATCGACAGCGGATCTATCATATCTGTTGATAGCATATCCTGATACCATCGCGTTCATGAGCGGCAATCTATCATAAGTCACTCTTTTAGACTTTGAGTGCTTGTTGAAAACTTTAGTTGCTTCATTCATTCGTCCACAGCTTGCGTACATATCGATGAGTGACGGCCCGGTAAACTGGTCCAACTCAAAACCGCATTTGACGATGTAGCAATGAATCTGTGTTCCAAAATTTTCAAATCTTAGGCCACCACATGATTTTAGAGCACACGGTAACGTGAATCGATCAAGCCCAAGACCTTGTTTATGCATCATACGAACGTAATGCAATGCCTTCTGGCTCTCTAATTGAGCAAATCCGGCGATCACAGTGTTAAATGAAACAGCATCAGGTTTAGGAACCCGACTGAATAGATTCTCCGCCGCAATCATATCACCCCCTCTAGAATACCCAGCGATCATAGTGTTCCAAGAGGTGGAGTCCACTGAAGAGATCCCATCGAAAACTCTTTGAGCTTCAACCAAGCTCCCACATTTAGTGTACATATCAAGAACAGTGTTCATCAATACAGTGTCAAACTGCAGTCGGGCTCCCAACACACGCTCGTGGATCCACCTGCCGAGTTCAAGATTCCCCGCCATGGCACAAGCCTTCAGCGCAGCAGAAAACGTGAAGCGATTGGGCTCTTCCGGTCTATAATCTAGCATGCGGGCGAACACTCTTAGTGCCTCACCCGGATTGCCAGCATGGGTATGTGCCGAAATAGCAGAGGTCCACGACGCCACATTTCGCTCGGGCATTTCATCGAACAATCTCTGCGCATCAT
The DNA here is from genome assembly GCA_947650365.1 of Chamaelirium japonicum. NCBI lineage: Eukaryota > Viridiplantae > Streptophyta > Magnoliopsida > Liliales > Melanthiaceae > Chamaelirium > Chamaelirium japonicum. Next base: position 9,935 of record CANTAL010000311.1, read on the forward strand.
CGTAGCGCCCAAGATCGGTGTACATGGCCATCAGATTGTTTGCAGTAAAGACGGCGCCTCGTAACCCACGTTTTATCAGTTGGGAGTGGAGCGATCTGCCGTGCTCGATGGCCTGGATCCTCCCCCAGCGGCGTAAGACTCTCGTGACGCTTCGAAATTCCAAACCCATGAACAGAATCCGAACTCCTGACCGGCTGCATCAAAACTGATGTTTCAATCGCGGGGTTTTTGGATTGTCTACAAACCCGAATTCCAACCATCGGTGCTTTTTTGCCCCCTTATACCTTTATTTTAAATTAACGATCTCTTGGAATATAAAGTTCATAATTTAGTCGCCCTGAACCAAGGTATCCAACCATTCAACACCTGTTATTCCCATCCGAAAGGATGGTTCGGGAGTGTTGAGATCTATAGGGCACCGAGTGAATCCTAGGGGGCTCCCATCATAAGGGTCGGGTGATCGAATGGGTGGGGATATGTGTCAATGGCTGGACCCCGAACTATGGTGATTCCATGGTTTGATGCGATTATTTTAAGTCATTTGCTTGGAATAAATTGTTGGAAACTGCTAGTGGGAGCCCGTGCCGATTGACAGACAAGGGAACCTTTGACAGCAAGACAGACCACCATCGATCAGCATTTCGCTCATTCGTCCATCGCATGATCGCCGCTAGTATCTCATTTGCTCACTGTCAACCTACTCGCTTGCTCGTCTGGCGCGCGTCCTCTCGTTTGATCTCGTCGAACGCTAGCCAAGAGGGAGAGAACACATGAATCCTCACGATCTCTCTCCTCTCCCGTTCTTCTTCTTCTTCTTCTTCTTCTCTCTCTCTCTCTCTCTCTCTCTCTCTCTCTCTCTCTCTCTCTCTCTCTCTCTCTCTCTTTTAGGAGGCGTGCGATTGATCAGGGTCTTCTAGGATCCGTGCGATTAGATCGAGGGCGAACGCAAGCGAGTGGGACTGACCACAGTCACTACATGAAGCCTCTCTCTCTCTCTCTCTCTCTCTCTCTCTCTCTCTCTCTTGGATCTCTCTCGATTGGATCTCTCCCTTGTGATCTCTTTCTCTCTCGCGCGCCGATCTCTCTCTTCTCTCCCGTTATTCTCTCTCTGTCCTCTCTTGTTATTCTCTCTATCTTAGCGCCTCTCACTCTCTCTTGTCTCCCGTTCTTCTCTCTCTCTCTCTCTCTCCCGTTATTCTCTCTTTCTCTCTTAGCATCTCTCTCTCCTCTCCCGTTATTCTCTCTCTCTCTCTCTCTCTCTCTCTCTCTCTCTCTTGGCGCTGTGTGATTGGATCGGTTTCCTTTTTTGTTACGTTTGTGAGTATTGGTTTCCTTCTCTGTTACGTTAGGGGCGGTATTGGTTTCCTTTTCTGAGCTTTTAAATCTGGAAAATTAAAATTGACGGTATGATTTTTTTTTATTCCTTTTACTGATCTAGTTTCTTCCATATTGCACGCACATGGGAAGGGAAAGAGATGTTCAGATTTGTCTTGCTGATTTTGTCTTGGAGCATTTTTTAGGATGACAAAGTTGTTATTAATGCGAACCGCTGTAGCATATTATATAGATAATATATTGTTTCATTTATTTCTTTGCCAAACGGAAGGTTTAAGAGGAACAACGATTCCTCATGCCAAACACCCTGCATCCACCTAGGGTTCATCCCATGGCCCCTAAAATAACGCTTCCACCAGTGTGAGATGCATGGAAAATAAAATGGATGGTGGAGATGAATTCAGTATGGTACCGTTGTGGAACCTTTTTTTTTGCAAGAAACTATGGGGTTTCTATTCATCTATTCATCCCGCCCGAGGCAAAAACTGTAAGAAAATCTCCACATGGAGATTTCACCAAATCAAATGAGATCCGACACGAAGATCGGATCTACCCATAGCGGAAGCGAAGAGATGTGCCTTCGGCCATAACGCGCCGGGTGACGAACTGTAGGTAGATGACTTCTCGATGCGATGCATCTCCCACGTAGTTGAATCCTTGTCGTTCTGCTCACACCGTAGCCGTCGCAAGATCGGAAGAGAAGGGAGGAGAGGGAGAGGTATTTCTGTTTTAGTTCTTGGACGTCAAGAGACTAGATGAGATCAGATACCTAATAGATAGGAGGCATCTTATTTATAACTAAACCAGGACACCATCCCAAAACCCTAATAATCGAAATCAATCCAACCATCCACTGGATTGATCTAAGGTCCAGGATTCATCACTTAACCACATCATTAACGGGTACAGCTTTAGTTAAGGCTCATTAGGTTTTAAACCGAAAAGCCCATGGTGGGTTTGTACCAGGTCATCTTCATGCCGCAAGCGGGTAACCCAGCACTCACCCACTTGGACCTACAAGCACATATTTGAAAAACAACCATTTGTTTTAAAGAAAAAAATAAAACTTTAATAGGCCAAAAGTGATAAAAACTTTAGTATGCGCATACAAAAAATTTCGGAAAACAAAAACACTCGTGATGCCTTATGCAGTATTCTTTAGTTTAAACTGAAGACACCAACTACATGAATCATGGTGGTCGTGTCCTAACAAATAGACACTTCCTTCCATATATTACTATGTAGCACGATCAGTCCAGTTAAACACTTTATGTGATGAGTTACTTTTATGAGTGAATGCATGCTTCACTGTGTCAAAGATATATGTCTCATACTTTAGTGCACAAACAGAGACAATTATATTTTATTCACTGCAGTAAAAGAAATAATATATTCATAATGCATAATCTTTAAGAATACAATAAGCTAACAAGACCCATCCAATACACATGACCTCTATAAAGGTTTGGTAGTAATCCTTTGGTCAGTGGGTCAGCCATCATAAGCTCAGTACCAATATGCTTAATCTGAACCTTATCTTTTGCAACATCTTCTTTAACAACAAGGTACTTTATGTCGATGTACTTATTTCAACTTTTACTATTGTTGTTCTTAGAGAAGAACACTGCAACGAGATTATCACAGTAGATCTTTAGAGGTATGGATATAGAATCCATGATCCTTATCCCTGTGATAGAACTCCTTAGCCAAGATACCTGTATGGTTACCTTGTAAAGTGCAAAGTGCTCTGCCTCTATAGTAAACGATGCCGTAATGGTTTACTTGGTGCTCCTCCAGGAGATATCACCACCAGTCAAAAGATAGATATAACCCAATGTTGACTTTCTAGAGTCAATGCAACCCACAAAGTCCGAATCAGAGTACCCGATTAGCTCCAAATAATTAGTGTGGTTGTATGTAACCATGAAGTTTTGGTCCCTTATAAATATCTCATGACCTTCTTAGCAGCCCTCCAGTGATTTATGCAAAGATCACTCTAGTACCTTCCTAATATCCCTACTGCAAATTTGATGATTCGTCTTGTGCAGACCTCCAAATATATTAAACTGTCAACTACAGATGCATAAGAAATGTTGTTGGAATTAAATCATATTATCAGAGTCGCAGCATAAACAAAAGATAGATCCAAAGATCTCATGGTGTATATTTCGTTACAATTAATTCTACAAAACAATCTACATATAAATCTATGATCTTAGCATATGTGCAGACATCCTAGAGGCATACTACGATCTACGGAAGACATGCATGCATCTAGTTAGGTGTTTAGAATCATCATACCTTGTGGATCTATGATCCAAAGAGAATGGAACGATGATGAACCGTACATGAATCGCAAGGAAAGCTGTCCTTTGCGAAGGGAGGAATCCTCGAAGTCCTATCTCTTAGTGTAAGGACTACGAGCCGACGAAGGAATTTGTTGTGAAGACAACGGCGAGCCTCGATAACTCCTCCTTCTCTTTCTCTCTTCTTCCTTCTCCTTCCTTACTCCTTCTTCCTTCTTCTTCCTTTTTCTTCCTTGGCCAAAACCACAAAAGAGGAAGAGAGAGAGAGAGAGGGGTTCGGGTTTGAGGAGAGGGGAGAGCCTTAGGGCCGTCGGCCCCTCTCTCCCTAGTCCTTATATAGGGTCGGCCCCAACTCACATACGCAAGCTAGGGCCGGCCCCTAGTGATTGGGATAAGGAGGGGCGGTTTTTAGGGTTTATCCATATCTATCATGAAGCCTGGACGAAAACGTCCTTCATGAAAAGTGAAACACTATAAGAGAGATTGAGTAAGGTGCGCTACTCGTAATTGAGTTCCATTAGCGCCTATGAGCTCTTGGAATTATTCCACTCATTTTAAGATCTATATTCAATATGTTCTGAGCCATATTTTAGTATTTACCAAAATATCCCTACGACCCCTAACATATGTGAATTAGGTTCTTAGGCTCCGGGCTTGCGCTCCATCGCGCTACTTCACATCCAACGTATCCAACCAAGTCGGGGAACAATTCCTATATGCAACGACAGGGTGGAACCTTCAGGGTTCAGGATCTCTAGCTCCAATTGGATCCCTGATTAACTGTTCCGGTGACACACCAAAAGTTTCGTTAATCAGCCCTAATCCGATTAACCTCCGTAGCCACCCAGAGTGCGATGCGAGTTAAACTCTAGTGATCCTAAACTTATGTTACTCCCTCGTAACCCTGTTCTCTACTATACTCTGATAATCCTTAGTCCCTCCTATTACTGGTGCCATGATATGACTCGGGCAGTGGGGAGCACTGTTAGATCCCTATCGATCATCTGACTAGGGTTTGATGACTTATCATTTATAACACCACACACCTTCTGGTGCTATGCCTAGCATCCGGAACGTCGTCAGTCATACTGACAACCACCAAGCCTGGGTTAATTGTATGGACAGATTGACTCATCAAAACGCACCCATCCAACACGGGACATCGGATAACTTGTAGGGATTGCATGCCACTCAAGCACCAGCCGGGTAACCCAATGTACCGTGGTATTGGACTATGGAAGGTCTACACACGTTGGCACATCAAAGCACCACACAACTGGTTGGCCCAGTGTATATGGTCCCTCAAGGTTAAGGATAGATTATTTATAGTAGTAAGACGGTTTACACACTAGTGTCTGAATCACTGAACTGTGCATCATCTTGGTTCCTATTCAACACGATCATCGTTCTTGGTCAGGTGAATAGGAATCCCATGTTCCCGTAGTGGAGACTTCACCATATCCTCTACCTACCAAGAGCTTATTCTTGGTGAAACGACTGACATCACCAAAGCTATGAACTGGTTCTAGGTCTACGCAGAACTGGTCCACTGGGTCTCCCAAGCATGGATCCACCATGTGCCTCAGTGGCCTACTGTGTTCCCTAGGGTCCTTTATTATCCATGCATTAATATATACCAAAGGAGTATTCTAATTAAAGCAATAACCAAAATCATCTTTATTAATGTTAATACAGAAAATCCACGCTCAGGACACACGAGCTATAACAATCTCCCACTTAGCTTAGCAGGGAATAACAGTCTTAACTCTTATGGCATCCACGTGCTTCTCAAAAGCCTTGGTCGGTAACACCTTTGTGAAAGGGTCCGCCATGTTATCTGCAGACGCCACCTGAGTCATTGCAACCTCCCCTCACTTCTGCAAGTCCTGGATAATGTAGTATTTCCACTCGATATGCTTACTCTTCTGGTGATATCTTGCCTCCTTGGATTATGCCACTGCTCCACTATTATCGCAGTAAAGTATAATAGGATCTTGAGCTCCCGGTACACATCCTAAGTCCGTGAGGAACTTCTTGAGCCACACTGCCTCCTTAGCTGCTTAGCACACCACAACGTACTCAGTCTCTGTCGTCGAATCCGTGATGCATCCCTGCTTCACGCTCCTCCAACTGACTTTTTCTTCTCCTAATGAAAACACAAATCTTGACATCGATCTCTTGGATTCTGGATCTGCTGCAAAGTTAAAATCCATATATCCAATCGGCATCTATTTTTGTGAAGAGTAAACTAACTCATAATCTCTCATCCTATGGAGATACTTGAGTATACTTTTCATAGCAGTCCAGTGCCCTGGACCCGGATTTGACTGATACCTGCCCATCATGCCTACTGCATAGCATATATTTGGTCTCGTGCACTGTATAGCATACATCAGACTCCCTACAGCCGAAGCATAAGGTATTTTCTGTATCTCTACCCTTTTCTCAAGAGTCTTTGGACCCTGATCTTTGGATAATTTCATTTCATGTCTGAATGGAACCAGTCCCTTTTTGGAGTTGCGCATACTAAATCTGATCAAGATAGTATCTAGTAGGCTGACTGTGACAACAAAAGAGTTTTGTTCTGGCGATCTCGAGTTACCTTGATCCCCAGAATATAACTCACTTCACCTAGGTCTTTCATGTCAAATTGAGATGATAACCACACCTTCATTGTAGAAAATGTTCCAACATCGTTTCCAATGAGCAGGATATTGTCTACGTAAAGTACTAGAAAAACTACTGTAGTCTTATCGCTCCTGTTATAAACACATGGTTCATCCACGTTCTGTTCAAATCCATAAGACTGGATAGCCTAATCAAAACACATGTTCCAACTTCTGGATGCTTGCTTCAGTCCATAAATGGACCTTTGTAACTTGCACACCAGACTTTCCTGACCTTTTGCAACAAAGCCTGGAGGCTGAGATATATAGATGTCTTCTTCCAAATTCCCGTTGAGGAATGCGGTCTTGACGTCCATTTGCCAGATCTCCCAATCATAATGGGCTACAATGGACAAGAGGATCCGGATAGACTTAAGCATAGATACTAGCAAAAAAGTTTTATCATAGTCGATCCCTTCTCGCTGGGTATAACCCTTAGCGACTATTCTAGCTTTATAAGTCTCAACGGTACCATCCAAACCTCCTTTTCTTTTGTACACCCACTTATACCCAACATGTTTAATGTTGTGAGGCAGTGTTACAAGTGTCTAGACCGAGTTTTGGGACATCGATGTTAGTTCTACCTCCATGACTTTCTGCCATGCTGCATGGTCAGATGATACCATCGCTTCGTCATAGTTCAGAGGATCATCCTCCTGAAATTCTGGATCTACCAAGAAGACTTCTTCAATGTATCTATCAGGAGCTCTTGTGGTCCTCCTACTATGATGAACCTGCGGTGGTTTCATAGGAGTCGATTCTACAAATATCGTTTGTCTTAGTGGTATCAGCTCCCACTATATTTTCTATCTATGTACTCTCATCAGCACCAAGAAATTCTTTAAGAACTACTTTACTAGTGAGTTTATGATTTATTAAATAATCTTGCTCTAGGAATATGTCATTCGTCGAGAAGATAACCTTTTTATCCTCAGGATCATAAAATAAATCACCCTTTGTCCCTTTTGGATACCCAATGAATAGACATACCTTAGTCTTTGACTCTATCTTATCTCGCTTGTCCTTCCGCACATGTATTGGACAACCCCAACTATGACCCTCGAACATTTTCTTTAAATAAGGCATCATGTTTGAAGCGAAGGCCATGTCTTCGACTTGCTTCTGAAGGACGGTTTGCAAGGATGCCACAATATAGTACTTGCACATCTCATCAGCATATAGCCAGTCTTTCTATTTCTTTAACTGGGCCTCAGTAGCATTTGGTCCCGACATGGTCGGTTAAGGGGTACTTAGGGCAATCGAGTGTTTGTCAACCCTTAGGATGAGCATCAGGTTACGCTTCCGGTCCTCATAGTTTGGTCCCGTAAGTTTGTTATCATTAAGGATGGAGGCAAGGGGGTCGAGCTTGGTCATATTTTCTATAAGCAAGGGTTCAAAGTAAAAAATTAGGGTATACTACAATCTATTTTATGGAATTTAAAAATAGATAACATTTACTCTAGCCGTTATGTCTTTACTACCTCTAGTGGAGACATCCAGGAATAAAAAATCCCTGAGCTCGAGCACTGAGACTATCGGCTTTGAATTGGAGACAACATCTTGGTGAGAGCATGCAACTGCTTATTCCAACGTGGTGTTTACGACCCAGTCTTCATCAGAATTATCCACGGTAAACTGAAAGACCTCCCGGTCTCCTTTTGGCCAGCTTTATGTAACTCGCCATGCGCAGCAACGATGGCTTCACATAAGCTTTCGGATGCTTCCCATAAATCTAGGTGGTGTCGGCAGGGGGGTTCATAGGCTCCCGCGGTGCAGAAAAAAAACCGTCACCCACTGCCACCGGCATCCTCCATATCACGAAGGAAACCATTAAGCGAACCAGCATGGAATGAAATACAACTTTTACCCGGTGGGAATATCAAACTGCGTACCTCCCACCTAGACCCTTAGCCGGTTGATTGTGGAGGCTAGGGGCTTCCCTTTGGAGGGAACCTCTTACACATCCCTTCTTTATAAGGTTTTATGCATGTCTAGAAAGGTTACGACCTCCTAGACCTAGACCCTGGTCTATCACTCTCCCACTAGGATTACTAACCTTCCCGCAAAGCATTAGTACCTTTGGAAAATATCATAGTCCCTACCTTGAATACTCAGCTTTCGCCTTTCTCACAAGGATCACATTACATAGATTCTAAGGATCCCGATACTTTACTAGTTTGCTCATAATTCTAAGATCTGGAGCCTAGCCTAAATTCAACATGGAAAGGACTCCCATTAGAATAACGTCTCATTCATAATTTGATGCCTGATATCATAGTAGACCTCATCTCATTATAGGTTTTGATGTTGGCCAAATAGGGACATCCGACAACCTCTGTCGGACCTCAACCTAATGGTGGTATAATCAAATCGTGATGAGTTCACACTACCATCAAACGTCAACTAGAAACGGGTATCACTTAGTGGAGTCCTAACCTAACTTGGACGCTAGGACCATATGGGTGTGGGCATCGAAATTAGCCCATGGGTCGAACCCGATTTGTACACAAAAAAATAGGCCCGCACCCAACGGCCTTCGGGTCGAACCCGACTCGCTCATGCAACTTAGGCCCGCACACAACGGCCCACATGCGAACACGGCCCGTATGCGAAACCCGGCCCGCACACAACAGCCCGTATGCGAAACTCGGCCCGCACACAACGGCCCGCATGCGAAACTCGGCCCGCACACAACGGCTCGTATGCGAAACTCGGCCCGCACACAACGGCCCGTATGCGAAACTCGGCCCGCACACAACGGCCCGCATGCGAAACTCGGCCCGCACACAACGGCCCGTATACGAAACTCGGCCCGCGCACAACGGCCCGCGTACGAACTCGGACACAAAGAGGGGGGCCCACCGGCCCCCCCTTCTTAAAAACCGTGCCCCCCTCCTCATGGAGAGGTGGGGCCGGCCATAAAGGAAAAGAAAAAGAAAAAGAAAAAAGAAAAAGAAAAGAAAAAGAAAAGAAAAGGAAAAGAAAAGAAAAAGTCAAAACCGCCTTGATGCGGGGGGAGGTGGCGTGGATGTCTACACAACCGTAGATCCGCGACGATCCCTCGATCCAACGGACAAGATGACGTTGTGTCGCCATCCGATCCAAAAGTGCAACAAAAATAACAACTCGATCTTTAAAGATCGAGTCACATCTAGCCCATAACCACTCCAACTAAAAAGGAGGAAATCGGGTTTGTTTCCCCAAATAAGGGAACAATATCTCGATGGTTATGAGGGGAGATATTGGATGAAACAAAAAGATTTCAGCAATATCTCCCCCAACCGCCCCCCTTTGCCTATAAATAGAAGGGGTCGGGGAAGGCATCAAGGGTCGAAAGCTGAAGAGGAAAAGGCTCTGCAAAGACGAGCTCCAACGCTTGAAGACCGAAGGCTTCACGAGGCACGGCAAGCACGTCCTACGGGAATCCTTGGCCCTTCAAGTCCTCATCAACGTGAAGACCTTGCACTCGAAGATCAAAGCTTCGACTCCTCGCACGAAGAAGAAAGCTTGGAGAAGAAAACCCGGAGTCGTCGTCATCCCGACTTCTCCAACGATCTTCATCAACTCCGAAGAAGCCATAAGCAAAGGCCGGAGAAGAAGATCGAAGCCGACAACACCCGTCGTCTTCATCAAAGGCGTCGACTCCTCGCACGAAGAAGAAAGCTTGGAGAAGAAGGCCTGAAGCCGGTGCTACCCCTGCCGTCTTCGTCAACAAAAGCCGACGCTACAACCGTCGTGCGGAGATCGGTGCTACCCCCACCGTCTTCACCAACAAAGCCGACGCTACAACCGTCGTGCGGAGATCGGTCCTACCCCCGCAGTCTTCATCAACAAAGCCGACGCTACAACCGTCGTGCGGAGATCGGTGCTACCCCCGCCGTCTCCACCAACAAAGCTGACGCTACAACCGTCGCACGGAGATCGGTGCTACCACCGCCGTCTTCATCAACAAAAGCCGACGCTACAACCGTCGCATAGAGATCGGTGCTACACCCGCCATCTCCAAAAGAAGCCTTCAACTCCAATCAAGCCAAACACGCCCGGAGAAGAAGTCAACGTCACAACCGTCGCCAGGTCCGAAAAGCTGAAGACGAAAGAGCGCTACGAAGAAGCTCCAACACTTGAAGACCGAAGGCTTCACGAGGCACGACAAGCATATCCTACGGGAGTCCTTGGCCCTTCAAGTCCTCATCAACGTGAAGACCTTGCACTCGGAGATCAGAGCTTCGACTCCTCGCACGAAGAAGAAAGCGTGGAGAAGAAGACCCGGAGCCGTCATCACCCGATCGCTCCAACGATCTTCATCAGCTCCGAAGACGCCATAAGCAAAGGCCGGAGAAGAAGATCGAAGCCGACAACACCCGTCGTCTTCAAAGGCATCAACTCCTTGCACGAAGAAGAAAGCCGGGAGAAGAAGGCCTGAAGCCGGTGCTACCCCTGCCGCCTTCGTCAACGAAAACCGACGCTACAACCGTCGTGTTGAAGCCGGTACTATACCCGCCGTCTTCATCAACAAAAGTCGACGCTACAACCGTCGCACGGGAATCAGTGCTACACTCGCCGTCTTCATCAACAAAAGCCGACGCTACAACCGTCGCACAATGATCGGTGCTACCCCCACCGAGAAGCCAAGCCGACGCCACAACCGTCGAGGAAGCCGGAAGAATCAAGAAGCCTCGCAGAAGTAGCCTTCGCCGTTCGAGAAGAAGATCGAGTCAAAGCCAAAGCCAAAGCCAACGCAAGAAGCCAAAGCAAACGCACCGGTAAAGCCCGCGCTAAAGCAACGCACGTGCCAAAGCCAAGCAACTACGACGGTCACGAGCAAAGCACCGCACGTTCTAGCCGATACAACGCGAAGTCCGGAAGAACTAAAGCATCGCAAGTCTCTACCCGCCTACGTTCAAGCGCAAGCGCCAAAGCAAAGCAAACGCCAGAGCCACACCAAAGCTACGCCAAAGCCGAAAGCTAAAGCCAAAGCCGACGCAAAAAGCACGATCGACGCCGCGAACCGACGATCAAGGACGCCGAGGTCGAGCAAGGATCGAGGAAGACACGAAGACCGAGGAACGAAGCCCAAAGCCTCCCTAGCCGAGAAAGCACGAAGCACGGACGGGACAAAATCAACGGCAGAAACTCCTTAGCCTCTCAAAAACCCTCACCCTGTAAAGACCTCTGTCCTGGGCAACCCTTTCAGAGCTCTCGCACGAACACCACGTGGAGACGCGGATTAAAGGGACCCTCCAGAGGATCTCTCCCACAATCTCCTGATCAAAGAAAATTTTGTAATCTCGTGTGATCCGCAATAAAGACGACCCGAATCTTTTTCTGCGACCACAGATTTCTGGCACGCCCGGTGGGACCTCCTCTCCTTTCATCCGTATGTTTGAAGGAGTTGCTTCAAGTTCGCCATGGCTGGAACGAATGATGATACGTTTGCTCCAACAAGCCTCTCACCTATCGCCGAGTCTCCACTACTCCAACACGGTGATCCAGAAAACCCGGAGGATGTCATTCCCCTGGTAGTACGCGTCTACACTCGGCGTACTCAAACTCTCGCGGACTTCTTCACGCCAGAAACTGCTGTCGAAGATGCCCGCCAAGGCACCAATGAGGCCTTGGTGCATGAAGAAACAAGCCTCAATCCTGGAACATCTGTCCAGAAATTTGGGGAGGACCAGCCCCAACCCCGAACCCGTTCGGGTTCTCCAGCGGACTTTGCACCTCCTTTGCCGGGGGCAAACATCCGTCATCAAGCAGAAGCAAGTCAGCGTAACTACGTCTCCGACGACGATGGCGAGGGTGCGGGAGTACAACATCGAGACGTCCTGCGACATCATCCTCCGTCCGCTTTCCAGCTCCAAGTCATGCAAATGAGTGAGCATATGGCTCAGCTCACCCGACTAATGGAAGAGAAAGATCGTCACATCAACACCTTGCTTCAGAGGCTGAGTGCCAGGGATGTCGCAACATTCGGTCAACCTCCTGCTTCTCCAGTAGCTGCTCCAGCCCCGTCTCCAACTCCTGCTCTTGCAGAAGTTGGCCCGACAATACTAGCAACTACTCCTGCACTTTCCTCGGCTCCCGTGCCAGCCTCGGCGGCCGCACAACCTTCGATGGCAGCGACAATGAATGCCCAGCAGATACAAGCACTGGTGGCAGACATGATGCGTTCCCACAGCAGCAGCCTACCTCCTATTACGGCGGCATATTCAAAGCCTTACACCACAAGGATCCAACAGCTGCGCTTCCCTACCGGGTTCCAGCCACCAAAGTTCCAGCACTTCGACGGGAAGGGAAATCCAAGGCAACACATTGCCCACTTCGTCGAAACTTGCAACAACGCCGGCACATACGACGACGCGATGGTAAAGCAGTTCGTTCGCACCCTCAAAGGTAATGCTTTTGACTGGTATGTTGATCTTCCTCCAGGATCCATTGACAGCTGGGATCAAATGGAGAGGGAGTTCCTCAACCGCTTCTACAGTACTCGGCGTATCGTCAGCATGACCGAGCTTACTGCTACCAAGCAAAGGAAGGATGAGCCGGTGATCGACTACATTGATCGTTGGAGAAACCTTGCGCTAAACTCGCGAGATCGCTTGTCTGAAGACTCGGCTATTGAGTTGTGCACCCAAGGCATGCACTGGGGCTTGCTCTACATCCTCAAAGGGATCAAGCCTCGGTCCTTCGAAGAACTGGCGACTCGAGCCCACGACATGGAGCTCAGCTTAGCAAATCGCGGGGACTCAAAGGCCATAGCCTTCCAGAAGGTGGAAGAGGAGGACGTACCGACGGCATCAAAGCAAGTTAATGTCACCGACCTCGCTTCGACTTCCAAACCACTCAAGATCGGTGGCAAGCTGGACAAAGGCAAAGGAGCCGCCATACCACCTCCTCAGCCTCAACGGCCACCAAGGATGACCCTCGAGGAGCTTGAAGCTAAGGAGTATCCCTTCCCAGACTCGGAAGTTTCCTCCATGTTTGATCAGTTGATGCAAGAAAAGATGATCGAACTTCCGCCACCAAAAAGGCCGGAACAAGCACATCGAGTCAACGATCCGCTCTTCTGCAAGTACCACCGGATGGTCAGCCATCCCATCGAGAAGTGCTTTGTCTTCAAAGATAAGATCATGACACTCGCCAAGCAAGGGATGATCGAGATCGACTCTAGTGATATCGTCGAGTCAAATATGACGTCAATCACCTTCGATTCCTTCCCGCCAGCACTGACCGCTCCACAACGCACTTCAGCAAGGCTGCGCATCGTCTGTCAAAGATCGATGGCGAAACCAGCTCCAAGAAGACGACGACGGTATGCTCCTGTAGTACCTAGGGCCAAATCCTCACTGCCTTGGGGGCAACCGCCTCTCGCGCAAACACTCCCTCTTCCAAACAAAGCTATATCCCAACATGTGCTCAAAGTAAGAAACGAGCAAAGAGACCCTGAAGTCAGCCTGCTAGGCCAGCCATCAGGTAAGTTCGACTTCTACGTCTTCTACTCCAAACCTCCTTCGATCCCAATGAAAGAAATCAAGCCAACCGGCTGGGGATCAGAAGATGAATCAGTAAAGCCTCCAGAAGAGCAAGTCCTTCCGATCAAAGAAGAGCCTTCGGTCACGGCACCAATTCTTCACCCTGACGAAGAAGATCTTACTGATGAAAATGCATGGGCTATGGCGCCTCGAAGGAGAAGACCACGACGATCAAGCTACAGGATAGCACGTCTGGCCAACCACGAGAAAGATCAGACGACAAGAAAACTCCCCGAAAGAAAGACCTTTAAGAAAAAGAGTGAAGCTCCAGAAAGAAAGACGTCCAAAGTACCTCCAGCAAGTCCGAAAAATCTTCTCCAGCAAACTTGCCCAGAGCTGGCAACACTCCAGGAGTTTTTCCCCAGCCGCTTCCTTGAAGTTGATCAAAACCTCAAGGTCTCCGGTTGCATGAGGGAAGTTCACCAAGTGCTCAATGAAGAAAGTGGCACCAACATCGAAAGCATGGGGAGAACCATCGTCGCCAATGGCAAGCACTGCAACGAGGCTGAATCACACCTTGCTGACGTCGAGTTCCACCAGGTCAAAGACCCCATTGTAGAAGTTTCTCCAGCAAAAGCTCCACGAGCCCAGAAAGTCAAAGCAGCTGCGAGAGACAAAACTTCTCCACTTGCAAAACTAGCGACATTCTCCAGCCAGACGGTGCACAAAGTCAAAGGAGCACCAGCATCAAGACGAAAAATCCATATCAACTCCAAATCAAGCTCAACGCCACACGTTCCGTTGCCTACTCAAGCTGCGACAGTCCTGTCGCTCGCACCTCAATGGCTTCGCAAGCCAGGACGATCGCCTTCCACTCCAGCAAAGGAACTATCGTCACAATTCTCCAAGGCCAACTTCATTACTTTGCAAGAGATGGCACTACCGTTACATGGTCTGTTGCATGTCTCGAGCTCAACCGAGTCTTCCGAGTACACCAACTCCGAGCAACTCGCAATCAAGCTAGGAAACACTCGGGGGCAAAACTCCATCGAGCTGATGTTAAAATCCAGCTGCAACAAAGAAAGCACAGAGCATATGGGTTCATTACCCTCAGTTGCGATACCACATCGCCTGACAAAGACTCAAGCTCGTCTCTCCAAAAGCGACGAACAAAGTCTTCTAAACCACCGAGACATCGACTCCAGTCAAACTCTAGCAATTACCAAAACTCCAGGCAAGAAGATCTTCACTTCTAACTACATTGAAGCGAAGAAGGCGGATGGCAACTGCGAACCAGCAGCGACTCTGCCTACTAGCGGCAAGTCCCTCAAAAGGTACTTTGCCTAGCGCAAGGTTACCCCCCTTGCCCAAAAAAAAAAAAAAAAAAAAAAAAAAAAAAAAAAAAAGGAAAAGGAATAAAGGAACTACGTGTGACTTGATCCCTCTCAGTAGGGTACGTAGGCAGCCTGTAATGGTTCAGTCCAAACAAAAAAAAGTAAACCATCATTCCAGAAAAATAAGTCCAGAAAAGACGCAAGTCCGACTCCGTGGGACGAGAAGCCGTCAACCTCTGTCAAACCACCAGCTCCCAGTGCTGCCATAGCTCATCTCTCGAGGCACCCACGCGGTACAACTCCGAAAGGCGAGAAACCACCAAGCGATTCGTGAGCTCCTCCAGCTGCTTTGCAAGCTCTGTTGCAAAAGTCTTCTCGGTTGCTCGAGTTTTCTCCAAACGGGACTCCAGCTTCCGAAGCAACGCATGAGTAGCAAGTTGAAGTCCTAGAGGCGCCGAAGCGGCTCGCCTCCCGCAGCTTACACGCGCTGCAACTCCATAGGTAGAGAAGCCGTCAGCTTCCGACGCGTCGCCAGCTCTGCACGCTGCTTCGCAAGGTTCGCTATAGAAGCCTTCTCGATCGATCTACCAGTTCAACGCGTCGCCAGCTTTGCACGCTGCCTTGCAAGGAGGGATTCCAGCTTCTGAAGCGATGCGCGAGTAATCTCCACCTTCTTCTGCACCCGAACCAAGTCTGCAGTAGCAACGTAAGAAGCCCCTCAAGTCGACGTTTCTCTTCCTCAACCTTTGCCAATGCCAAGGAAGCGTCCTCCACTAATGAAGCCCGTTGCAAGCAATAAGCCTAGCTATCCACCAAAAGGGTGCACATATGCTCCTCAAACAAGGAGCCATCCACCAGGAAACCCACCAGTTACTCAAAGCGTCAAGACCCTCCTCCTGGAAGGGTGCAAGTATCGCCTGGATAAACTTCCAGCACAACTCTCCAAAAAAAAAAAAAAGCTTAGAAAGAAGGCTCTGCGATCTACACTTTCGCTGGCAAGCCTCTAAGTGCTGAGATAAGGTGTGACCCTGTCCTGAAGACCCAAGCACGGGAACCGCCTCCTGAACTATCGCCATGACGGCTGTCAAAGACGCCACAGAAACTGACAAAGAAGCTGTGGCCAAAACATCCGTTGGAACTAACTCTTGAATGGCAACTTCGGATTCGATCGAACGATCTGCCATGAAGATCCCTCATCGGTGAGAATGAGCTCGTCCAACTTCGACACACGCTTCCTGCTTCGAAGTACGACAGTAGAAGACTAGCGCAAAAGGGGAACAAAGATGCGTACTCCCGTGGGAGACCGCATCGACGATTCATCCAGAAGTCGGAAAGCTCTCGTAACGGCGGTAGAAGACTTGCGCAAAAAGGAAACGAAGATGCGTACTCCCGTGGGAGACCGCATCGACGATCCATCCAAACGACGGAAAGCTCTCATAACGGTGGACCCTGAAGAAAGAAATGGAGAAAAGCACAAATCAGTCACGCATACAGGCACAAACAAATCAAGTCATGGCAAAAAAAAAAAAAAAAAAAAAAAAAAAAAAAAGGGCCCCGATCCAAGGACTGCATCTTTCGCGACCTCCACGAAACCAAAAAGATTGTTGGAGCTGTCACCAAGGTCAAGATCGGAAAACAGAAGACCAAATCAGGCTGCTCCTTGTCGACGCTAGTAGCTCGCCTTCCTCCTCGTCAAACTCCAGAACGTCCATCTCAATGCCCTCCGAGCCGGCATCACCACCAGAAAAAGTTCTCTCCATAGTCCAAAGGAACATCCAGTTCACCTCGATCAGCTTGCTCGTGTGCAACCTTGCCAGTCGCTATGCTCACGCGATAGACCTTAACGATCCCATCGGCCTTCGGAAAGCACTCGAAGGGACGAGTCCTGAAAAAGTCAAATCAAGATGCACAATCAATTCCAAAAGAAAAGACGGATCAAGCCCAGAAGTCAAAAAAAAAGGCGGGGAGGGATTGCTGCAGCCCCTCTTTGCAGAAAAAAAAAACCGAGAGGGGGGCCACAGCAAAAAGCGGCAGCCCGCCCCCCTCTCTCCGGTTAAAACCAGTCTTCCCGGGGGGGGTTGCTGGCCTCCGACCCGCGTGTGCCCGACCCGCATCCCGAGCCAGCCACCGCAGCCCGGGCTTAGCCTCGACCACCTGACCTCTGGCCGGCCACCGCGTCGCCCAGCGCTCGGCCGCCACCTGTCGTGCCTCGCCGGAGCCACCAGCGCCGCAGCTACTTGCTGCGCCTCCCTGGAGTCATCTGCACCCACAACCGCGCCAAACGCCGCGCCTTTCCAGACCTGCCTGCTCCGTGTCCACGTCACCTGGCGCTCGGCCACCGCCCACACCCTACATGCCGCACCGCCGCCGCCGCTGGGAACCAACCAAAAGGGGGATTTTTTCCGTGCAAATCACTCCCGCAGTCCCCTCTCATCTATTAAAGACCGCAACCGCCAAACGGGGCTAACACCTCTGCCCTCGTCAAGGCCCGCAGTCCCTAAAAGTGGGACCAAAAAAAAAAAAAGGGGGGGGGGGCCGCTAGCTCCCCTCTCTCGCTGAAGCGGCTGCTGCTCTGGACCGTGCGACCAAAGCCTGCGCCCGGCCAACCTCCTGTGACGCGCCCGGCATACCAGCCCGGCCTCCGCGTCGCGCTGCCCTCGCCGCCCGCCGTCACGCCGCACCGCTCCTACACTGGCCACCGCCCCGGCCCGACCGCCGCCCCCGGCCGAGCCCGCCTCCGGCCCGCGCCCCCGCCTCCAGCCCGCGCGCCGGCCGCCACCGCAGCCCCCGGCCGCGCCCGTGCCCGTCGCGCCCACGCCCACCGCTTGGCCTCCACACCCTGGCCGCCGCCACCGCTCTCCACGCCGGCCACCGTCGACGTGCCACCCCACGTCGGCCCGCTACTCCGCGCCCTGCGCCGCTGTCGCGCCCCGCACCGGCCCTCTGCTTCACACCCCCGGCCGAGCACGCCTCCGGCCCGCGCCCCCGCCTCCAGCCCGCGCGCCGGCCGCCACCGCAGCCCCCGGCCGCGCCCGTGCCCGTCGCGCCCACGCCCGCCGCTTGGCCTCCACACCCTGGCCGCCGCCACCGCTCTCCACGCCGGCCACCGTCGACGTGCCACCCCACGTCGGCCCGCTACTCCGCGCCCTGCGCCGCTGTCGCGCCCCGCACCGGCCCTCTGCTTCACACCCCCGGCCGAGCACGCCTCCGGCCCGCGCCCCCGCCTCCAGCCCGCGCGCCGGCCGCCACCGCAGCCCCCGGCCGCGCCCGTGCTCGTCGCGCCCACGCCCGCCGCTTGGCCTCCACACCCTGGCCGCCGCCACCGCTCTCCACGCCGGCCACCGTCGACATGCCACCCCACGTCGGCCCGCTACTCCGCGCCCTACACCGCTGTCGTGCCCCGCACCGACCCGCCGTTCCACGCCCCGTGCCCGCCGCTCCGCGCACCACCTGGCCTCCGCGCCTCGCGCTGCTTCACGGCCCGTGCTGACCCACAGTAGCCCGATCCCATGCAATCAGTGGAGAAGAAGAAGAAAGCAAAAAAAAAAAAAAAAAAAAAATTAAAAAAAAAGGGGGGGGGGCCCACTGCATGCGACGCGACCCCATTGCACACAGGGGGTCGCGACGTCCCCCACCTCTGCTCGTCAAACAAAAAGAAAAAAAAACGGAAACATAAGAAAAAAAAAAAGAAAGAAAGAAAAAAAAAAAACAAACGAAACAGAGAAACGGATGGAAAAAGAAAGAGAAAGAGAAAAAGAAAGAGAAAAAGAGAAAGAGAAACCAGAGAAGGAAATCAGGGAAAGAAAGAAAGAAAAAAAAAAAAAAGAAAAGAGGAAAAAGAAAAGAAAAGAAAGAAAGAAGAAGAAGAAGAAGGAAGAGAAAGGAAAAAGAGGGAGGAGGAAGATCCATCTCGCCTGTGGTACCCCATCTTTCTCAGTTCGGCGATCTCCTCGCCTTCTCGAACTCCACGGGTTGACCATCTTCATCCTCCGCGTCATCATCACGAAGCAAGAAACCCTAGATGAGGAAACCCTAGCAAGAGTCTTCGCCTCCAAGCCGTCGGGAATCGTTGATAATGAAGAGAAACAAAAAAACAGGGGTCCTTTTAAAGACCTAATCCTACACGAATACGCGACTCAAGTCCAACCGCTACGCGTTTCCCGCGGGCGCACTCGAACTTGAGGGGGCACTTGTGGGCATCGAAATTAGCCCACGGGTCGAACCCGATTTGTACACAAAAAAATAGGCCCGCACCCAACGGCCTTCGGGTCGAACCCGACTCGCTCATGCAACTTAGGCCCGCACACAACGGCCCACATGCGAACACGGCCCGTATGCGAAACCCGGCCCGCACACAACGGCCCGTATGCGAAACTCGGCCCGCACACAACGGCCCGCATGCGAAACTCGGCCCGCACACAACGGCCCGTATGCGAAACTCGGCCCGCACACAACGGCCCGTATGCGAAACTCGGCCCGCACACAACGGCCCGCATGTGAAACTCGGCCCGCACACAACGGCCCGTATGCGAAACTCGGCCCGCGCACAACGGCCCGCGTGCGAACTCGGCCCACGTGCGAACTCAATTTGCGCGCCATGGCCCGACCCAAAGCAAACGGGTCCCACCGGACCCACAACTCGGACACAAAGAGGGGGGCCCACCGGCCCCCCCTTCTTGAAAACCGTGCCCCCCTCCTCATGGAGAGGTGGGGCCGGCCATAAAGGAAAAGAAAAAGAAAAAGAAAAAAGAAAAAGAAAAGAAAAAGAAAAGAAAAGGAAAAGAAAAGAAAAAGTCAAAACCGCCTTGATGCGGGGGGAGGTGGCGTGGACGTCTACACAACCGTAGATCCGCGACGATCCCTCGATCCAACGGACAAGATGACGTTGTGTCGCCATCCGATCCAAAAGTGTAACAAAAATAACAACTCGATCTTTAAAGATCGAGTCACATCTAGCCCATAACCACTCCAACTAAAAAGGAGGAAATCGGGTTTGTTTCCCCAAATAAGGGAACAATATCTCGATGGTTATGAGGGGAGATATTGGAGGAAACAAAAAGATTTCAGCAATATCTCCCCCAACCGCCCCCCTTTGCCTATAAATAGAAGGGGTCGGGGAAGGCATCAAGGGTCGAAAGCTGAAGAGGAAAAGGCTCTGCAAAGACGAGCTCCAACGCTTGAAGACCGAAGGCTTCACGAGGCACGGCAAGCACGTCCTACGGGAATCCTTGGCCCTTCAAGTCCTCATCAACGTGAAGACCTTGCACTCGAAGATCAAAGCTTCGACTCCTCGCACGAAGAAGAAAGCTTGGAGAAGAAAACCCGGAGTCGTCGTCATCCCGACTTCTCCAACGATCTTCATCAACTCCGAAGAAGCCATAAGCAAAGGCCGGAGAAGAAGATCGAAGCCAACAACACCCGTCATCTTCAACAAAGGCGTCGACTCCTCGCACGAAGAAGAAAGCTTGGAGAAGAAGGCCTGAAGCCGGTGCTACCCCTGCCGTCTTCGTCAACAAAAGCCGACGCTACAACCGTCGTGCGGAGATCGGTGCTACCCCCACCGTCTTCACCAACAAAGCCGACGCTACAACCGTCGTGCGGAGATCGGTCCTACCCCCGCCGTCTTCATCAACAAAGCCGACGCTACAACCGTCGTGCGGAGATCGGTGCTACCCCCGCCGTCTCCACCAACAAAGCTGACGCTACAACCGTCGCACGGAGATCGGTGCTACCACCGCCGTCTTCATCAACAAAAGCCGACGCTACAACCGTCGCATAGAGATCGGTGCTACACCCGCCATCTCCAAAAGAAGCCTTCAACTCCAATCAAGCCAAACACGCCCGGAGAAGAAGTCAACGTCACAACCGTCCCCAGGTCCGAAAAGCTGAAGACGAAAGAGCGCTACGAAGAAGCTCCAACGCTTGAAGACCGAAGGCTTCACGAGGCACGGCAAGCATATCCTACGGGAGTCCTTGGCCCTTCAAGTCCTCATCAATGTGAAGACCTTGCACTCGGAGATCAGAGCTTCGACTCCTCGCACGAAGAAGAAAGCGTGGAGAAGAGGACCCGGAGCCGTCATCACCCGATCGCTCCAACGATCTTCATCAGCTCCGAAGACGCCATAAGCAAAGGCCGGAGAAGAAGATCGAAGCCGACAACACCCGTCGTCTTCAAAGGCATCAACTCCTTGCACGAAGAAGAAAGCCGGGAGAAGAAGGCCTGAAGCCGGTGCTACCCCTGCCGCCTTCGTCAACGAAAACCGACGCTACAACCGTCGTGTTGAAGCCGGTACTACACCCGCCGTCTTCATCAACAAAAGTCGACGCTACAACCGTCGCACGGGAATCGGTGCTACACTCGCCGTCTTCATCAACAAAAGCCGACGCTACAACCGTCGCACAATGATCGGTGCTACCCCCACCGAGAAGCCAAGCCGACGCCATAACCGTCGAGGAAGCCGGAAGAATCAAGAAGCCTCGCAGAAGTAGCCTTCGCCGTTCGAGAAGAAGATCGAGTCAAAGCCAAAGCCAAAGCCAACGCAAGAAGCCAAAGCAAACGCACCGGTAAAGCCCGCGCTAAAGCAACGCACGTGCCAAAGCCAAGCAACTACGACGGTCACGAGCAAAGCACCGCACGTTCTAGCCGATACGATGTGAAGTCCGGAAGAACTAAAGCATCGCAAGTCTCTACCCGCCTACGTTCAAGCGCAAGCGCCAAAGCAAAGCAAACGCCAGAGCCACACCAAAGCTACGCCAAAGCCGAAAGCTAAAGCCAAAGCCGACGCAAAAAGCACGATCGACGCCACGAACTGACGATCAAGGACGCCGAGGTCGAGCAAGGATCGATGAAGACACGAAGACCGAGGAACGAAGCCCAAAGCCTCCCTAGCCGAGAAAGCGCGAAGCACGGACGGGACAAAATCAACGGCAGAAACTCCTTAGCCTCTCAAAAACCCTCACCCTGTAAAGACCTCTGTCCTGGGCAACCCTTTCAGAGCTCTCGCACGAACACCATGTGGAGACGCGGATTAAAGGGACCCTCCAGAGGATCTCTCCCACAATCTCCTGATCAAAGAAAATTTTGTAATCTCGTGTGATCCGCAATAAAGACGACCCGAATCTTTTTCTGCGACCACACTGGGGAAGGGGCATCCTACCTGAGTTATCATACTTGTTATGGGGTCATTAGTTATCTCTAAACAAATCTAACACTGTGTCTATCTCGGTGCACAATACTCAGCTACCTGAACTACCACGAGGGCGGCTACCACCTTTTCTTTTAGTTAGCCACAGGATTCGCACGTGTTAGAAACATATAGAGACACCGATGAATCCATAAGCTAAGTATTAATCCTAAGCCTGATCTAGAGACTAACTCATAAGCAAAACTGATAAGTAAATTATCATCGGGGTTCTCAAAATACTAAGTAATGAGAATAACAAAAACATCCAAACTGAATCAAGTCCTGGGTCCGACCCCTGAACTTGAATAGCACAACCAAGATATCATGTTCTTCCATTCTGCACGATTTCTCGATAACGATTTCGATCATCGCCAACGTGCACACTTTCGCTGGGTCTTTGCACTCCATGGTAGCGCTTACTCGAATAGTGGATGTAGCATCATCTCCTTCTTTCTGTGATAAAAAAACCAACACGCTCCGAGCAAGTGCTCATTCGTGTATAATTTCGCTAGAAAGAAAAAAAAAACAATCCTAAAAACATGGCCAGTGAACCGAGGGTGGTCAACCTCCACCCCCGCCCATCTAGATACTTAAAATACACAAACATAATAATAATCAATGCAAAAAATAAATCCGGGTCCGACCCCCGGAGGTATGCAATCACAGATTATTATTCAGCATGGCTCTTGCAAATAGACGATACATTGCACAATCCATATGCATGATCTACACCGAATCCCGATGAAAATATATGCCATTATATATTCACATGATGTTTTCATGAATTCATGTATGAAATATATACCGAAACGTGCTCTGATACCAATTGTTGGATATAGATCCTATTATCAGAGTCGCAGCAAAAGCAAAAGATAGATCTAAAGATCTTACAGTGTATGTTTCATTATAATTAATTCTACAAAACAATTTACATGCAAATCTATGATTTAGCATATGTGCGGATACCCTACAGGCATAATACGATCTATGGAAGACATGCATGCATCTAGTTAAGTGTTTAGAACTATCATACCTTATAGATCTATGATCCGAAGAGAACGGAACGATGATGAACTACATATAAATCGCAAGGGAATTAAGCTATCGGATGGCACCTTGTCCTTTGCGAAGGGAGGAATCCTCGAAGTCCTATCTCTGAGTGCAAGGACTACGAGCCGACGGAGGAATTCGTTGCGAAGACGACGATGAGCCATAAGATCTCCTCCTTCTCTTTCTCTCTTCTTTCTTCTCTTTCCTTCCTCCTTCTTCCTCCTTCTTCTTCCTTCTTCTTCCACTTTCTTTCTTGGCCGAAACCTTAAAGAGGAAGAGAGGAGAGGGGCATCGGGTTTTCTGAGAGGGAAAGCTCTTAGGGTCAGTCCCTCTCTCTCTAATCCTCATATAGGGCCGGCCCGTAAGTACTCTACACAAGCTAGGGCCGGACCCATAGAGATAGGGATGAGGGGGGGCGATTTTTAGGGTTTCTCCTTGTCTATCGTGAAGCCTAGACAAAAACGCCATCACAAAAAGTGAAACACTGTAAGAGAGTTTGAGTGAGGTGCGCTACTCGGAATCAAGTTCCATCATTGCCTATGAGCTCCTGAAATTATTCCGCTTATTTAAAGATCTATATTCAATATATTTGAAGCCATATTTTAGTATTTACCAAAATACCCCTATAGCCATTAACACATGTGAATTAGGTTCTTAGGCTCCAGGCTTGCACTCTATCGTGCTACTTTACATCCAACGTATCCAACCAGGTCAGGGAAATATTCCTATATGCAACGATAGGGTGGAACCTTTAGATTCAGGGTCTCTAGCTCCAACCGGATCCCTGATTAACTATTCCAGTGACACACCAAAAGTTTCACTAATCAATCCTGATCTGATTAACCCGTGTAGCCACCTAGAGTACGATGTGAGTTGAACTCTAGTGATACTAAACTTATGTTACTCCCTCGTAACCCTGTTCAATACTATACTCTGATAATCCTTAGACCCTCCTATTACTGGTGCTATGATTCG
Organism: Chamaelirium japonicum; assembly: GCA_947650365.1. Taxonomy (NCBI): domain Eukaryota; kingdom Viridiplantae; phylum Streptophyta; class Magnoliopsida; order Liliales; family Melanthiaceae; genus Chamaelirium; species Chamaelirium japonicum. The sequence continues at coordinate 34,257 of CANTAL010000311.1, forward strand.
ACTCAGGCGGTGGGGAGCACCATCAGATCCTGATCGATCATCTGACAAAGATTTGATGACTTGTCATCTATAACACCATACACCTTCTGGTGCTATGCCTAGTATCCGGAATATCGTCAGTAATATTGACAACCACCAGGCCTGGGTTAATTGTGTGGACAGATTGACTCATCAAAACCCACTCATCCAATATTAGATGTCGGATAACCTATAGGGATTACATGCCACTCAAGCGCCAACTGGATAACCCAACATGCCGTGATATTGACTATGGAAGGTCCGCACATGTTAACACATCAAAGCACCACTCAACTAGTTGGCTTAGTGTACATGGTCCCTCAGGGTTAAGGACAGATTATCTATAGTAGTAAGATGGTTTATGGACCAATGTCTGAATCACTGAACTGTGTACCGTCTTGGTTCCTGTTTAACACGATCATCGTGCTTGGTCAGGTGAATAGGAATCCTACGTTCCCGTGGTGGAGACTTCACCACATCCTCTATCTACAAACAACTTATTCTCGGTGAAGCGACCGACATCACCAAAGTCGTGAACTAGATCTAGGTTTACGCAGAACCGGTCTATTGGGTCTCCTAAGCATGGATCCACCATACGCCTCAGTGGCCTACTGTGTTCCCTAGGGTTCTTTATTATATATAAATTAACATACACCAAAGTAGTATTCTAATTAAAGCAATAGCAAACATTATCTTTATTAATGTTAATACAGAAAATCCACGCTCAAGACACACGAGCTACAACATAAGAGTTGTACTTATTGTTCATATTATAAAATGAGATAGGATATAAAAACATGTTATACCACAGCATTGAATGTGTTTATATTAAGGAATTTTAAATTATAGAATAGAAACAAAACAACTAAACCTTAGTGTCATGGATAAGTTGATTCACATAGTATATCTTTTTTAAGTAAATTGAGCTTTATATTAATTTTTGGTAGAATGTTATCTATTTTTTTTTTAAGAAAGGTTGGTGATATGATCTGGGTTTGATAACATGACTCATTGCAAACTTTGGAGTATATGGTACCTTGATCTCTTTTCGACCGATCGGGATCCGGGCATGCGCTACTGTTGGGCGGACGAGAGGCCCGACTGGTGCAGACCGAGCAGCCTGCCGAGCGGCGATGACAACAGGTGGAGTTCGCTCTTTGGGTGACCATTGGAGCCCGACTACATCGACCACGGTGGGGCCGAGAAGTAGGAGGCGGGTGGTGAGGGTCACTATCCATCGCGTTGTTCACAATCCAAAATCTCATTCAATGCTGTAATTAATCGCTTCGCATCTTTTTGTAACCGAGGGCCTTTGCTCATATATTATAATATAGTGCTGGCTGGTACCTTGATGTATCAGCTGATGTACTTTTTATAGGCAAAAAAAATAACCATGAGTATATATATATATATATATATATATATATATATAAATAATAATAATAATAATAATAACAATAATGCTAAAATGCGGCGTGCGGTGCATGCGGTGTCGCACCGCAGCCGTCTGATGCACCGCTGCATGCATCGCACGCACCGCAGCGGTGCATCAGACGGCTGCGGCGCGACGCCGCACGTACCGCATACCGCACCCTAGCACGCATATATAAATATATATATATATATATATATATATATATATATATATATATATATATATATATATATATATATATATATATATATATATATATATATATATATATATATATATATATATATATATATATATATATATATATATATATATATATATATATATATATATATATATATATATATATATATATATATATATATGGAAGTGCTAGAATGCGGCATGCGGTGCGTGCGGCATCGCACCGCAGCCGTGTGATGCACGCGCTGCGTGCATGCGATGTACGCAGCAATGCATCACACGGCTGCGGTGCGATGCCGCACGCACCGCATGCCGCATTATAGCAGCCCCCTATATATATATATATATATATATATATATATATATATATATATATATATATATATATATATATATATATATATATATATATATATATATATATATATATATATATATGGGGAGGGATACTAGGGGTGGCAATTCTTGACCCGACCCGCCAACCCGACCCGAACCCGACCCGAAGTTAGCGGGTTTGGGTTTGGCCTAAACGGGTTCGGGTCATAAACGGGTCGACCCGATTGACCCGTTTATTTAATGGGTCGGGTTCGGGTTTGGCCTTATAACCCGATTGACCCGACTTGACCCGTTTAACAAATGGGTCGTGTCAACCCGACCCGACCCGACCCGAGCCAACCCGACCCAACCCGATCAAACCCGGCCCAATCCGACTTGTCTTGACCCAACCCGACAGGTTTAGATGGGTTCTGTTGACCCAACCCGAGCCAAACCGACCCGACACGACCCGACCCGTTTAGTAAACGGGTTAAACGGGTCGGGTTGGGTCAACCCGTTTATTAGGCGGGTCGGGTTTGGGTTTAAGTTTTTGACCCGTTTATTAAACGGGTCGGGTTTGGGTTGGGTGTTTTGCCCTTATACATATGCCTCAACCCGACCCGAACCCGACTCGACACGACCCATTGCCACCCCTAAGGGATACTCTTATTCATGGCCTCTTACTCATATAGTTACCTATGATCTGGGCCGTTCATCAGATCCCGACGTACGGTTCAGATTAGATTGGGAGTTAAAGCAATGGTACCTGCATTAAATGCAGGCTTTTAATACAAACTTTTAATACGGGCATTTAATGCGGACACCATTGCTTTAACTCCCCATCTAATCTGAACTGTAACTATATGAGTAAGAGTATCCCTCCCTATATATATATATATATATATATATATATATATATATATATATATATATATATATAAGAGTGTTACATTGCGCTGTGCGCTACCTCGCCTACAAAATGCGCTGCACGTTTCTGGCCGTCCGATCGCGCGGATCGGCTGAAACAGTGTTCAAATCCCCCCGCAACGTCCCCCGGCCGTCTGATCCTTTCGGTCCACCGTCTGATCGCGTGCATGCACAGCCGCTCGGCCGTCTGCAATGGGTCGTTCGATTCCCATCCGTTGGATCGATGGGAATCGAACGGACCGAAACAGTAACCATTTTCCACCGTTCGATTTCCATCGATCCAACGGATGGGAATTGAATGAACAGGGTGGCTGTGTGCTATGCGTTAGATCGATTCTAATCGAACGGTGGAAAACAGTTTTCGCTGTTACTGTAGCCGTTACAGTAACAGCGAAAACTGTTTCGGTCCGTTCGATTCCCATCGATCCAACGGATGGGAATCGAACGACCCATCGCAGACGGCCGGGCGGCTGTGCATGCACGCGATCAGACAGTGGACCGAAAGGATCAGACGGCCGGGGGACGTTGCGGGGGATTTGAACGCTATTTCAGTCGATCCGCGCGATCGGACAGCCAGAAATGCGCAGCGCATTTTGTAGGCGGGGCAGCGCACAGCGCAACGTAACACTTCTCTCTCTTTCTCTCTCTCTCTCTCTCTCTATATATATATATATATATATATATATGTATGTATGTATATAGGGGCATGCTATAAGGGACGACCTGGATCATAGGTAACTATATGAGTAAGAGTATATATATATATATATATATATATATATATATATATATATATATATATATATATATATATATATATATATATATATAGAGGAATGGGATGCTGCCTATCAAAGCAGCGTTTTTTGCTGCTTTGATACATTGTTTGACCATCCTAGAAGTTTTGGAATTTGATGAAATTTGGTGAGGGTGTTTTCTAGGGTAAGATGATCATCCTCACAAATTTTCATCAAATTCCAAAACTTCTAACAGGGTCAAATGGTCGAAGCAAAATCTGCAGATTTTAACGGTGACTGCAGATTTTGCTTCGACCATTTGACCCTCTTAGAAGTTTTGGAATTTGATGAAAATTTGTGAGGATGATCATCTTACCTTAGAAAACACCCTCACCAAATTTCATCAAATTCCAAAACTTCTAGGATGGTCAAACAATGTATCAAAGCAGCAAAAAACGCTGCTTTGATAGGCAGCATCCCATTCCTCATATATATATATATATATATATATATATATATATATATATATATATATATATATATATATATATATATATATATATATATATATATATATATATATAGGGGACGGGGAGCCTGGACCTCAGGTGCAGCGTGAACGTTGCACCTGAGCCCGGATGCATGACACCTGTAAAACCCGGCCGAAATCCCGACCGCATAAGCCCCCTCCGCGACCAACTGTTCGGGCATTTTTTCAGCCGTCCGATCGATCGAATCGAACGGATGACATTCGCCTGAGCCTGTTGTTACTATGGCGGCCACAGTAACAGCCCGGGTGAATTCCGTCCATTCGATTCAGTCGATCGGACGGCTGAAAGGATTCTTGCGATTACTAAAGCGTCTACAGTAATCGCGAATTTTTTTTTCAACCGCCCGATTCAATCGATCGGACGGTTGAAATCATTCTCGCGATTACTGTAGCCGCTACAGTAATCGCGAATTTTTTTTCAACCGCCCGATCGACTGAATCGAACGGACGGGATTCACCCGGGTTGTTACTCTGGCCGCCACAGTAACAGCGGGCTCAGGCGAATGCCATCCGTTCGATTCGATCGATCGGACGGCTAAAAAGATGCCCGAATAGTTGGTCACGGAGGGGGCTTATGCGGTCGGGATTTCGGCCGGGTTTTACAGGTGTCATGCATCCGGGCTCAGGTGCAGCGTTCACGCTGCACCTGAGGTCTAGGCTCCCCATCCCCATATATATATATATATATATATATATATATATATATATATATATATATATATATATATATATATATATAATAAGGGACGACGGTTGTGGGGGGGACAAATGAACTGAGACAAAGGAGCGGCTCAGATTTATCTAGAGGAGGAGGATAAACTTGGAGACTCGATCACAGTCGTCCGTTTCACCTAACCCAAATGAACTAATCTCACTCAGCATCTTATATCCCCAACTCGATCAGAATCGTCCGTTTTCTAACCCGACCAAATCGACTCTTAAATCACCCTCTCCCTCTTTGTCTCGGAAACCCGCCCACCTTCCTCTTCTCTCTTTCTCGGAAATCGGAGCCCCCCGCGCCTCTCACTGCTAAATCTCTCCTCTCCCTGTAGCCGGCCCACTGTGTGGCCCTCTCCCTCTCTCTAGGAAGTCGGAACCCCCTACCCTCTTAAATCGCCCTCTCTCTGAAGCCGGCCCGCCCTCCTCTCTCTCTCTCTCTTGGAAATCGGATCCACCCGCCCCTCTCACCGCTTATACTCTCTCTCTCTCTGAAGCCGGCTACTGTGTGCCTCTCTCTCTCTCTCATATCCGGCAACAGCAGCGATGGAAGGAGGGGCGGCCAAGCCCTCTCCTCTCTCCTCTCCGACCAAGCCCTCTCCTCTCTCCTCCACTGATCGCCCAACCCTAGAGCTCCTCCGCCTGTTGTCACCCGACCACCGCAAGCCCTACAGCTGCTCCCGGTCACCGCCCCTGCCGCTACTCCCGCTTCCGCTCCGGTGAGCCTCCCCTCTCTCTCCCTCATCGACTTACCTGCGTGGGGCGAAGTGGGTCCAGGCCCGGTTACACCCGGTGATCCGGATCGCGCGTCTCTCTCTCTCTGAAGCCGGCCCCGAGCCTCTCCTCTGTTATCCCTCACTCGAGCCCTCTCCCAACGATCGTCTCTCTCTCTCTCTCTCTTCCCATCTCTCAACCCTAATCTCAGTAGTCACCTCTGTTATCCTCCACTCAAGACCTCTCCCAGCAATCGCACCTCTCTCTCTCTCTCTCTCTCTCTCTCTCTCTCTCTTCCCCTAATATCTCACCCGTCCTCCTGATCCGGTGCTCCCAGATCCGTAGATCGCAGCCCAGATGGATCCACCTGCTATCGGCGCTCAAGGAGCCGCTCCCGATTGCCCCGCTCTTCCTGGCCGGAGGTGTCACGGCAGACCTCGATGTCCTCGCACGAGATCTGTGTCAGGTCCTGTAGATCGTAGCCCTGATGGATCCACCTGCAACCGGCGCTCAAGGAGTAGATCGCAGCCCTGATGGATCCACCTGCAACCGGCACTCCAGGAGCCGCTCCCGATTGCCCCGCTCTTCCTGGCCGGAGGTGTCACGGCAGACCTCGATGTCCTTGCACAAGATCTGCGTCAGGTCCTCTCTCTCTCTCTCTCTCCCCCCCCCCATGGTTCTTTTGATCTATGGTTTCAAGGCCTGTGATCTTTGGTTTTTTTTTTTTGTTTTTGTGAGGCTGCGATCCATCGCACGAGATCCGATGCTCCCGGAGCCATAGGCCGCCGCACGATCGCCACCTGCAACCGGCTCTCACGGAGCCGCTCTCGATCGCCCCCCTCTTTCTGGCCAGAGGTGTCACGGCAGACCTCGAGGTTCTCGAATGGTCTGATCGGCGTCCGGAGGTGTGACAGTCTCAGGTACTCTCTCTCTCTCTCTCCCCCCCCCCCCCTCCCCAACCCACGGTTCTTTTGATCTATGGTTTCAGGCCTATGAGCTCTGTTTTTTTTTTTTTTCCTGTGAGGCTGCGATCCATCACACGGAGTTCCTGCACGCCCTCTCTCTCCCTTTGTTCCCTGTTTTTTATTTTGAGTTTAGGTTTTTGATTTGGGCTTCCCACCTGAGCGCCCTCACCATGGCACCTCAGTCGCCCTTGCCTCGCTGGCCGTGGAACCCCTGAGCCGACTGCCACCCTCCAATGGTCCCCATTCCGTCTTGCTGCCTTTAGCCATCGGAGGAGAAGAAAGAGGCGGTGTGACATGCGGGGTCCTCCTCGGGTGAGAGGAAGAGAGGGAAAGGCAAAGGAAGTTGGGGGAAATGATATATTTTTACCGGATCTGAAAGGCATGGAGAGGGAGGCTGTTCTTAGATCTATTGAAACCCGAAAGGTATTAAACTATTAAGATTGTGGAGTACTTCTCTATACATGGATCTGAAGGCCCCGTGGTCTATAAGGTTTTTATTTTTTTTTTCACAGAATTGAATTTGTACATGGATTTGTAGGTGTGTTTTGGGAGGATCTTGACTCGATGGTTCTCGGATTTTTGGGCTTTTAAAGTTAACGAAGATGGATCACAAGTGTAAGTACAATTGTCATTCGGTGTTTGTTTTTTCGCTTCAATTTTTAGATCCAATTGAATTCATATAGCCAACATATCCAATTGATATTTGGTCTTATTTTTTGAGTCTTACCCCCTTTAAACCACCATGTGGATTGTCGGTCAACAAGGGATAAGACTTATAAAGTAATACCAAAGAGGAAACTATCCAAACGAATAAACAATACAATCTGCTGTCATAGGACTCGAGGCATTCTGATTACTATCCAGGCCTGGCCAGGTTCCTGCTCCTTGGCAATTGAAAATGCCTATGACTCCAGTAAACGTGTTTAGATTCCAGATCTGCAGAAGACTATTGAATGAAGCAGACGATAGAATTAGATATGCAATAGTGACTAAGTTAAAAAAACTCAGCCATGACCCTTAGTGTTCGGAGAACGTCACCTTTTCCCATCCATAACTGGGTCATCAAATAAGCAATCAAGAGTAGGCCTCCTGGGATATTTAGCTCTGAGAACTGAACCATCGGGAAGTACAAGCTTTTTGAGCAACATAAAATCATGTTGATCAGGTTTATCACTGTAAAAAAATCGGATTAAGACCATCGCAACGCTATTAAGTTTTGCTTCGAATACACTGAAAGCATACTAACAGTAACAACCTTATATAGACTCCACAACCACCCAAAGCTCTTGCAGCTGCATGAAACTCTGCTGCGTAGTGACGACTCTGAAAATAAAGTAAAGAAGCTAAAGAGCTGAAAGTATAGTAATCATGGTGTCCAAATTTCAACAAAGAAAGGTTACATCTTACATAGAACATGTCCCAATCTGGGACCACAACCTCTCCAAGAAAGATGCTATTGAATGCAACAGCGGCGACATGCAATGTCTGCGATGATAGGTTCCTTGGCATGTAATCATCGGACGCTCTGGTGATAGCACTTACTTTTGAACTGAAATTTCGTACCAGGAACATTTTTGTCATGAGATTATAGAAATAAATTGATGTTGGTAGCCTTTACCAACATTTTTGTAAGACTCATAAAGTAATACCAAAGAGGAAACTATTTAATTACCACAATTAGTTGGGGGGATAAAGTCAAAATATTATTATGTTTAATTGTTTGTTCGTCGGGTGTCTGCACATTGTGTCTGCACATTCATTTTCAAGAATGCAATTGTATTTGTATGTAACAGCTATTGTTTACACGTTGTTTATATACATGTCGGTGTGCTTCCACCCTTACAATGCACCTGTTCTATTTATTTGTTTCTCTGATTTTAGTAGCGGGACTGTAATGGGCGCATAAAGAAAAGCTATTTTTAAGCAGCGGTTAAACAATTGTAGGGATGGATCCACAGGTGAATGGTTCTGATAGCAATTCCGTAGGGGTTTATAGATAGTAATTCCCAAATTTTAGAAGTTAAAGCAGTGATCAGGGTTTACTTATACTTGCAATAAGTTTTGGTTATTTGAAATATGCTAAATTTTCTTTTTGAGTACTAATTTTCCATTTCTAGGCATAGAATTAGTGATTTTGTGGACAATATGCAAAAGAGGCAGCAGTACAAAATCCATCTAAGACCAAGCAAATTTTCTTCTTTTATGATAGAACATAAAAGATTAGATCATCTCAAAATGCATCATCTAGCCATGAATTTTTGTTAATCAAGAATCTAAATCCATTAACCATTGACAACAACCTATGCAAGATTTTCAAAATGCATCATCTCCTTTCTTTTCAGCACTGAATTTCTAGGGTGGGTCATTTTGTGTTTTAATTCAATTATCTGTTTGTAGTTTCTCTCCAGCTCAATTTTTATATGACCCACAATCATGGTGTGCCTCTTTATTTTTACAGATCCCCGTCCGGCCCTGATTGCGAACCGTAGCAACTCCGGCAGCCCAAGGAGGCCGCTTCGCCTCATATCTATCTCCCTCTGCCTTCTACTCTCTCAATCGTCGGCCGCACCAACACCTGACCACGACAACAAGCGTTAAGCTGCTGGGGGTTTGGGGGAGACAGAGAGAGAGGAGGGGGGTATCAAGCGACAACCCTCTTCCTCATCTTCGAGCTTTGATTTTTTTAGCGTTCATTTTTTAGTGATAATGTAGAAATGGGGAGGACGCGAAGGTCAATACAAGTGAACAATTACGAGGTAAATACTGCATTACAATCTAGAGAGGCCAACATTATGAGGGCCCACCCACAATCTCTGGTTTTTTTTTTTTATATTTCACTCTTTTTTTTGTATTTCTCTCTCTTTCTCTCTCTCCCTCTCAATGAAGAGTTTTTTTTTTTTTTTTTCTGTTTGTGGTTAAGGAGGGATTCTCTTTTTTTGCGATTATAGATGCCGTTTTGGTTGTGATTATAGTTAGCATTTGGGGTTAAGGAGGAATTCATTCTGATATATTTTTGTTTTTTTTTTTAATTTATTTTAAATAAGAACTATGAAAAATTAGCTCAAATATGTACTTCATCATCCTCATGTTATGATGGAAATTTTGATGTTATATATATGACATACTATTGATCCTATTGTGTTCTATGTGACATTTATTCCTTTCAAATCCCTTGATAGCCCTCTAACAGCAACGGTCCGTGTTCAACATTTGATGCTGAATATAGTCTCTCTTGGATCCTTGCCTCACTGTAAGGATAGAAAGGTTGAGTCGGGTGGTGGATTTGATGCGAAGCATTAAGAGGCGGCCTGATTGTTTTCTTGGTTCTCTCTCTCTCTCACACACACACACACTTTTACACACTCTGCACTGCTCTTCTTTGCTTGCAATTAGTATGACAAACAATATGAGCAATTAGTAAGAGATTTTATGTTTATTTGATTGACGGAGCATAGGTACATACATCTATAAATTCACTTTCTTGAGATAGATAATAGTAGACTTATCTGGGCCCGAGTGTGTGTGTGTGTGTGTGTGTGTGTGTGTGTGTGTGTTGATGCTGAATGTGGCCGGTGGTTACAGTGTCGTTGCTGTCGAAGACGACCGAGGGTGTGTTGTCGAAGGCGGTGGTTACAGTGTCGTTGCTGTCGAAGACGACCGAGGGTCGTGTCGTCTTAGGGTTGTCCCCTCCGATAAAGACAAGGAGAGAGAGAGAGAGAGAGAGAGAGAGAGAGAGAGAGAGAGAGAGAGAGAGAGAGAGAGAAAGAGCAACCTGGACGGAGGGGCGTTCCGAGTTAAAACCTCAACGATCGTTAGTTTGTATGGCGGTCGGGCTGAGTGGGGTCGACAGCCGGCAGGGTTCTGTTGCCTCCCTCAAAATATTATTGTCACCCTCGAATTATTGGACCCCCTAATAATATTGTTACCGCTCTCGAAATGTTTTATTGCCACCCTCGAAATATTATGACCCCTCTCTTGAAATAATATCATTGCCCATGAACTTTCATTGCCACCCTCGAAATATTGCTGCCACCCTCTAAATATTATCACCGTCCTCAAAATGTTTCCGTTGTCCTTGAAAATTTTTTCGTGCCCTTGGGCACGGGGTTTTTACTAGTATATATATATAGGGAAAAGGGATGCTGGACCTGAGGTGCAGCGTCGTTGCTACACCTCAAGTGTTGTTTGACCATCCTATAAGTTTTGGAATTTGATGAAATTTGGTGAGGGTGTTGTCTAGGGTAAGATGATCATCCTCACAAATTTTCATCAAATTCCAAAACTTCTAGAGGGTTCAAATGGTCGAAGCAAAATCAGTCGTCCGCAATCACCGTTAAAATCTGCAGATTTTGTTTCGATCATTTGACCCCCTTAGAAGTTTTGGAATTTGATGAAAATTTGTGAGGATGATCATATTACCCTAGGCAACACCCTCACCAAATTTCATCAAATTCCAAAACTTATAGGGGGGGTAAACAAGCGAGAGGTGCAGCAACGATGCTACACCACGGGTGCAGGCTCCCCGCCCCCATATATATATATATATATATATATATATATATATATATATATATATATATATATATATATATATATATATATATATATATATATATATATATATATATATATATATATATAGGAATGGGATGCTGCCTATCAAAGCAGCGTTTTTTGCTGCTTTGATACATTGTTTGACCATCCTAGAAGTTTTGGAATTTGATGAAATTTGGTGAGGGTGTTGTCTAGGGTAAGATGATCATCTTCACAAATTTTCATCAAATTCCAAAACTTCTAAGAGGGTCAAATGGTCGAAGCAAAATCTGCAGATTTTAACGGTGACTGCAGATTTTGCAGATTTTGCTTCGACCATTTGACCCTCTTAGAAGTTTTGGAATTTGATAAAAATTTGTGAGGATGATCATCTTACCCTAGACAACACCCTCACCATATTTCATCAAATTCCAAAACTTCTAGGATGGTCAAACAATGTATCAAATCAGCAAAAAACGCTGCTTTGATAGGCAGCATCCCATTCCTCATATATATATATATATATATATATATATATATATATATATATATATATATATATATATATATATATATATATATATATATATATATATATATATATATATATATATATATATATATATATATATATATATATATATATAGGGGACGGGGAGCCTGGACCTCAGGTGCAGCGTCAATGCTGCACTGGAGCCTCTGCGCGCGCCACGTGGCCACAAAATCGGTGTGAGATCCGGCCATCCGGATTTTAAAACCGTGGGACAAACCTCAGCCATCCGATTGACTCGATCGAACGAAAATCCGGCCGTCCGGATCTAAAAAAATGCGGGATTGAGCGCAGCCGTCCGATTGGTTTGACCCGGCCGTCTGATGCGTGCAGTGCACCCCCCGCCCGGTATTTCAATTGAACCGGGTGATTCCCATCCGTTCGATCGAGGGAATCGAACGGACAAAAACGTTTTTCACTGTTACTGTAGCGGCTACAGTAACAGTGAAAATTGATTTTATCCGTTCGATTCAATTGATCAAACGGATGGGAATCACCCATCCCAATTAAAATACCGAGCAGGGGCGCGCTGCGCGCATCAGACGGCGGGTGGGTGTGTGCTGCACGCATCATACGGTGGGCGGGAGTGTGCTGCACGCATCAGACGTCCGGGTCAAGCCAATCGGACGGCTGTGCTCAATCCCGCGTTTTTTTAGATCCGGACGGCCGGATTCCCGTTCGATCGAGTCAATCGGACGGTTGAGGTTTGTCCCGCGGTTTTAAAATCCGGATGGCCGGATCTCACACCGATTTTGTGGCCACGTGGCGCGCGCAGAGGCTCCGGTGCAGCATTGACGCTGCACCTGAGGTCCAGGCTCCCCGTCCCCATATATATATATACTAGTAAAGCCCGTGCCTGTCGGCACGCAAAAGATTTTGAGGGCGACAAAAATATTTTGAGGGCGTGATAAAATTTTGAGGGAAGAGGCAATATTTTAAAGGTGGCAATAATAATTTAAAAGTGATGATATTTTTAAGCGAGAGAACAATATTTCGAGGGTGATAATAATATTTTTTGAACGAAAATAACAATACTAATATTTGATTAGTTTATATATGAATGCCCGTGCCTGTCGGTACTGCAACGGCCGCCTTCGGCGGCAAAACACATTCGAACCGCCTTTAGTGGCAACACAACCCTTGGGCATCGCCACCCCCCACTCCCACCGTCCTATTCAGTGAACACACTTGGCCACTTTCTGTAATAAAATCACTCGATGGGAACGAAAAAAAATATTGTTTTAAATCTGAAACCCACACAAAAAAAGGAGGGATTCATTTAATACAATAATAATGTTGAGAGAGAGAGAGAGAGGATATCGTGGCCTTCACGTTTAGTGCTAAACAATACATGCTCACAGTACTGGAGTACATTGGCACATTCAGTCACCACACATTTACTCAGTTAGTAATTGTGTATTAAAAAGCTGGGCACATTAATCTCATAATTTCACATTCCTACAAATAAACCATACATTGAAGGAAAAAAATAAAGCTCCGAAAATATGCCGCGAAAATCTCACGTCCTACCAATAACCTAGTTTTCCAGATGTTTCTTACAACAAAATTAGGATCTAACCAAATCCAAGTGATATAGCTACTACCTGAACTCGCCAACCTTTGCTCCTATCATCCTACAATTCCATGATCAAAAGGATTAGGGAAGGTAAAAAAAATGTAACCATTAGTATTTGTGCGCATTCATTAGTATTTGATTGACAGATCCATGGACTGTTAGGGGGTGTTTGGCATCATTCCGGAACAATATATTTCCATTATGAATTCCATGATTTGGAAATAACGGCTAGTAATTGTTCAAGTGGAATGAAGGACTTAGGAACTAAAAAACACTACACCAATTTGAAGAATAAACTACATAAATAAACAATGGGCAAAGTTTGTCTTTTAATAAACGACGATCAATTCATATTTTTTAGTGGTAAAAAAAGACGGGCATTGAAAAATGATAGATTGAAAAATGACATACTGAAAAACGACGATCATTTCCCGTCCTTTTTCAACAGTATTGGTGTAGCGAAATATCAGTCCGGCTATTTCTATGCCAACCGGAATGTTGGACCATCAAATTTCATTATAAATAGTAATTGATGATAATACCCTCTTCTGGAAGAGGATTAAGGGGAACTACTGTTCCACATACCAAACACCCCCTAAAAGTCCGAAATGCTGACTGCTAATAATGAGACAAAAGAGAAGGTCATATATAAGGCACAACATATATGTCGAAGAAGCTATTGATTATTATAAATGTCTAAAGGCATCAAATGGCAATTACTTCGACAATCTCGGAATTCAGGAATTTGAAGCCCAGTGGTTCAACCTCTTCAAAATCATTCCAATAACTCATCTGTACATCAAAATACTCTTGACCACAAAAAAGGTGACCTGGATCTAATTGGACTTTTTACAACCAGAAATAAAGGAAAAAAGATTTTCAACGAAAACGCAAAGGTGTCATCTATATACATGTGATCTCTGTGCGCAAAGTTTCCCCCCGTGACAACCTATGCCCGAGTTGTCACAAGCCGCATCCTTGACAGATCCAGTGGCCCAAGTAGTTTCACCATTCACCAATTGCTTTGCCTTTACAGATGGTACCCAAAAAAATAATAAGCTCATCTTTTCAAATTGAAACCATAAAAAAAGCCTAAAATTGATGGGAGAAACAGGGAGTCTATGAAATGAATTGTGGGCCGTTCAATTGATAACTAATTTATTACAGAATTATTATGGAACGTATTTTGTTGTTCATTCCAATGTTCTATTGACTTCCATTCAAATCGTCCATTAAAAGGGCATAATAGGACAACGGTATGTACAGTACCAAGTGCAGTCTCCGTTGTGGCCTTTAAATGGACGATGTGGCAAACCGTGATTGGGCTGTTAGCAAGTGCAGTAAATCCCTAACCTGAATAGAGAGCATATTTGCTACCCGATTAATTTGCTGCACTTGCTTACGACCTAATCATGGTCTGACTCGTCGGCAAAAAGAAAGGGTCTAATGGGGACTATACTTGCTACCATACCGCATTCGCCCATTATGCCCTTTGTTTTATACTACATGGCATACCACGATAGGACCATAAAGCAAGTGCATCAAATCAATTGGGTAGAACAATACTTGGCTCAATGTAGTGCACATGAATAAGTTGATATCAAAGTCTAGTGATCACCAAATATCCATAGAAGAAAAAGGCTTACCTAGAGTAGCGATGACAGTAGCAAGTATGATGATGCCAACGGATTGAACGTCTAATTTTCCAATAGGGTATCTGTAGATATTGATATTCTTCATCGACACGTGTGTGAACCACAAAATGCCACCAGCCATAAGGTCCAATAAAGAATCAAGTGTCGAAGCGGCAATTCATGAATACTTATCAAAATAAACATAAGGCAGTCATATTTTGATCTGTGTTTTGATCGCTGAAAGGAAGGTATATGAATAACCATCTCTTCTTTCACATTAATGGGGCAGTGATATTTTAAACGAAGAAATCGATCGTTGTTCAATCTGATTATCGTCGAAAGAAAAAATAAGATTTAAATAGGTTATCAACAAAAAAGACAATAGGTGAGACTATCATGGATCAAAACAAAGGAAAAAAATCCATTTTCCTTTCAGCACCCATTGATCTATCATGGATCAAAATAAAGAAAACAAAAAAGTGGAATACACACCGGACTCACAATTGAGAGGTGGAGGGGAGATACGATGCATCACCTCTCGCAACATGTGGTCCCGGATAAAGACAGTGTATCACCTCATGAAATTACGCCACCTCCATCAAACCCGATTTCCATCACTGCCATCATCCACGGCCACCTCCAGCATCACCCCCCACCCTTACCCACCTCTCCTCCGGCTACCACATCTCTTCTTTCAAGTTAGGGAGCTGCAGGGGGGAGAGGAGGGTCATACGCCGGTGAGGTGGTTGTCGGGGCTGTGATTGTTGTCAGGTAAAGGATATAGGGGCCACCGGAAGGGTTGGCGTTGTTGGGCTGCACCACCGTCGACTGGCACGCAGCAGGGAAGAGAGGGAGGCGGCACGCTGCTGCTGCTGCTGCTGTAACAACTTTCGGCGAAGGCACCTATACATAGAATGTGGGCACAGGTAGAATGAGCAAACAACTTCATGTTCCAGAGAGAAGGGAAGGAGGAAGACGGGTCTATCTGTGATTTCACCGGACAATCTTCAACTTGAGTCTAGAGAGAAATCAAAGAGGAGGGAAGGAGGAAAAGGGGTCTACCTGTGCCGACAGCAATTCATCCTCCACGTCGATTCTTCCTCAGAGCGAAGATCTGAGCTACTCCTCATCTCGATTCCCTCTTCGGGTGGCCGGTGAACTAACCAGATAGCGGCGATTGAAGCCTCGATCTCCTCATCCTCGATTTACAGTTAGGAATCCTCTGCCTCCCCGCAGGCGACGACCCCGACCCCACCCCGCCTGCGATGACCCCGATCGCCGGAGCGATGTCGTCGGAAAAGTGGATTTTTGCCGAAGAGATCAGATCCAGGCTGTGATCTCTTCGAGAGAGAGGAGCTCGGGGGTAGCGTAGACGGGATCGGGCGATTCACTTTTTGGGGCCGCTGGGAGGGGGGGAGAGAGAGAGAGAGAGAGAGAGAGAGAGAGAGAGAGAGAGAGAGAGAGAGAGAGAGAGGCCGGGGGGATGGGGTGGGAGGGGCTTAATTGACGGGAAGAGAGAGAGAGAGTGTGCGGTGAGGGTGGGTGGGGGCATAACTGATGGGGGTTGGGGGGTGCTTAACTGACGGGGGGGGGGGGGGGGGGGAGAGAGAGAGAGAGAGTGCGCGTTGAGGGGGGAGCGTAACTGATGGGGGGGAGACAGAGAGAGATCGGATTTAATTAGAGAGAGATCGTGGGAGAATGGGGGAGGGAGAAATAGATCGGGATTTAGTTACAGATAGATCATGGGAGGGTGAGAGATACCGTGGACTGCGAGAGACATCATGGGAGAGAGAGAGATACAGATTGAGGGAGAGAAAAATCATGAACTGCTAGCAAATCATCCCCAACCGTTGGTAGGAAGCATATGATGATAGCATCTTTTTGGATGGCTGATCAGAATGGTTAACGCATTGTTGAGGAGAAGGATGTGCATAACTTCCCAATGCAGAGAGATTCAATGCCTTTGGTTTTCTAACCGTCACTTATGTTTGTATTGAACGGCTCTCTTTATCCATTCCTTGTGAAATATTACATATATATATATATATATATATATATATATATATATATATATATATATATATATATATATATATATATATATATATATATATATATATATATATATATATATATATATATATATATATATATATATATATATATAGGGGCATGCTATAATGCGGCATGCGGTACGTGCGGCACTGCATCGCAGCCGTCTGATGCACGCGTTGCATGCATGCGATGCACGCAGCGGTGCATCAGACGGCTACTATGCGGTGCCGCACTTACCGCATGCCGCATAATATATATATATATATATATATATATATATATATATATATATATATATATATATATATATATATATATATATATATATATATATATATATATATATATATATATATATATATATATATATATATATATATATATATATATATATATATATATATATATATATATATAGAGAGAGAGAGAGAGAGAGAGAGAGAGAGAGAGAGAGAGAGAAAACGGGATATAGGCTGACAGCTTAATTCTCGTTTGAACTGTCACTATGAGCCATTCGATTCTCATCTAGTGAACGAGTCAGATTGGCTGCCCCTTTAAGGAATAAAAATCCTGCACCTTTAGAGATCAACCTCCAGCCGGAGATTTGCTGCGCCCTCACCCTTATTGGCTTCGTCCCCACGCGACCACGAAACCTTGGATTTTGCGTCCGGCTGGCCTCGCCGGCTACAGGAGATTCATGCACACAGCCTCTCCGGCTACAGGATATCGCCGGAACTGTGATCTCCCCTCCCGGCTACAGGAGATTCATGCACACAGCCTCTCCGGCTACAGGATTTTGCTACCGGCTGGCCTCCTCTCCGATCTCTACGCCCCACGAGACAACGATCGAACTCCAGATCAATCAAGATCTCCTCGACCTCCAGCCGGAGATTCGCGCACGCTCATCCCCGACTTCTCCAGCGGCACCATCACCCTCCACCGGCCCCCTCATCTCTCTCTCCCTCTGGTTTGTTGAACCCCCGACCACCGATGGCGTCCTCATCGATCCGCACTGACCGCTTGATACCCGTCTCCAGACCACCGGCTCCTGGATCTCTCGGCACCTGCGCTGCGATCTCCTGACCACCGGCGATGCGCAGTCGCCCGGATCTTCACTCTAAAACCTTTACTTTTCAAAAAAAAAAAAAAACCTTAGCTATGTTCTCTTCAACCAGGTGAGCTCTCTCTCTCTCTCTCTCTCTCTCTCTCTCTCTCTCTCTCTCTTTCTCTCTCTCCTTCCTCGATTGCATAGGGGTTTTGATCTCTGGTTTTGACTTTCTATAGCATAAGGGTTTTGATCTCTGGTTTAAAAAAATTTGTATTATTTTGATTTGTGATTGTTGTCTCTGTTTTGTTCCTGTTTACTTGGTGATAATTCCTATAAATGTTGTGAATCATCTGATGCACTGAAAGATAATCTCTCTATCTCACTCTCATGTTGTGAATCCTCCAATTGCAGGGATTGCTGGAGCTGCTGGTGATGCACTGAAAGATGATCTTTTTTTTTTTCAATTTTAAAACCTACTCCGAATTAGGGGAGTTCATTACTTAAAGTTGTATTTTTATTTTCAGGTCTGCATGCTCTATTTTTATTTTTTTCTGGTCTACATGTACTGAAAGATGTTTCAGTTTTATTTTTCTGGTCTTTTACCCTTCACCATAGATTTGGTCTGTTCAAGGAGGTGTTTTGGATCGCAATAAAGCTAGAATCCTGATCGAGCAAGACATAGTCCTATCTATTGACCTCTCCATACCAATGTTTTTAAACCCGGACCGTTGATCGAACCAGTAACAGGACCGGGTCATGGGTTGGCGGTTCAACTGTCGGGTCAACCATGGTTGAATCATGATATCATCAAGACATCATAAATATATTATATTATGTTGGAATTTCTCAAAAAAGAAAAAACAATAGTGTATCATCTGATCTATTAACTCATAAAAAAACCACACAATTCCATTGGAATTTCTCAAAAAAAAAAAAAAATCTATTGGACCAATAGTGTATCATGATCAGTTGATCACCTTACAAAAAAACAGTCTATCGGCTCTATCAACTCACAAAACAACCACACAAGTCTGTTTTGTTCCTAAGCTATTTTGTTTGGACATTCAATCAAGTATCGGCCCCAGAAAAATCAAAACGTGAAGTAGCAGCAACCTGACGCGTTGCGGCTCCCTGTAGGTCGCCTACACTAGCTCCGCTTGCTGACTCAATAGATGCTAGATAAGTAAATTATAGGGAGCAATTACTATCCAATTTGAATTTCATCGGTTACAACATAAGATTTTCTCGATTCAATCAGCAACAAATAAGAAAGAAAAATGGAAAATGAAACCGATATACCACCACCGATATCAATCGAACACCCAGAAAAAAAAAAAGAAAATATGGACTGTCCTTGCCAATGCTCCTCTTCCTCGTCAGGCGCTCCCTGACTCCTTTGTTGTCCTGTGCGCCCTGACTTGTCGTGGAGGTAGACGGAGGTAGACGGGCTCCAATGCCGATTCAGGCAATCGGCTCTCTGCAAGGTAGTGCTACATTGTTGAGGCACCATCGGCCAAACCCTCAACATAAACCACTTTGGCATGCTGATTCGGTTCTACAACCAGGCTTTGTTCACAATTATGCTTGTATTGATCAATCTGCACTTTTTAAATACATGTCATCTTGCCAAGAATAAAATACAAAGTACCAACGAGGCAATGACTTCTACCAACGACATATTTCAAAGGATTACCAGAGAATTCAATTGCTTGATTGTAGTTGCCTGTTCTGCATAGAGAGCTTTGAGCTCCATCTCTCTCCTGATGATGTCTACTAAAATCCTATCATCATCCTGATCCACCACAACAAAGGAATTTAGCATATGCCAGGTCAGGTTCAAGTTTGTTAATCATGTACAATGAATCGTTTCCCAACAGCGAAACAATCGGACGAGGTGATGATGCTTTTCTTTAAGTTATTATTTATCTTGGGTGATTCACATAACGTGATCAATATGAGGTAAAATCAAAGCACGATTGAGGCTCACCCTTAGAAGATTCAAGCTATCACGAGCACTGTGCCCTTTAGAATATCCACCAGTAATAAGTTAAAAAATCTTTGCTCTTTTTAGATAAGCATACCTTTAATTGTCGAATTTGATCACTCAAACCATTGACATTATCCTCTGTTATTTCATTTATCATTGCCTTATTCTGTAGTTGGTGGCGCCTCAAGGTTGTTGATGAAGAAGGAGATCGACGCTGGAGCTTATATAATTTTTTCTCTGTATATTTTCATCAAAAAAAACAAGATGTCAACAAACAGTTAAATGCTATATGCGATATAAAATTAGCTTGGTTTTAAATAGTTAAATGCATTTTTTGTATACATGTAAGCCATTGATGAAACAACCAGACAAAGGTTTCCTCTGTCTCATCGGCTAGTAATGCGCAGTCGAACAAACTAGACTGCCGATGGTGATTGATACCAGTGAAAGGAGCAAATGGTAAATAGAAGCTATTAGTACGATATGTGACATCGAATATAATAACGTCACTAAACTTAACATATGATTCTCGTGATCTCCCATCTGCCAGAATGCACTTCTTAAAGTTAAGTCTTCGGCCACTTCAAAAGAAAAGTAAAAATCTGAATCATTGGCTTTTTTCTCTTGAAAGTGTTTAATAACTTTAGCATAATTTTGATCGATATGTTCTTTCTTTCAATTCTCAAGTGATCATGAACTTGTTGTGGCGTTACAATATCATTCTGGCAAGATTCCAAAACATTGATAACCTTTGCAATTTCTGAATTTGTTATTCCTTCACTATGAAGCTGCGTAATTAAATTCTTAACTCGTGGATGTCGATGAACATTCTTGTGTAAACGATGTTTCGATGTCTTTGTTGGGACTAGTCAGCTCATGATTGTCATATTGCTCAACAAACATGGTAACTCTCCAAGTGTCAAAATTAGTAAGAATAATCTTCATCCTTGCATTACATCCTACCCGTAGTTGACGATTATGAACTACTTCTTTATCTGTTCTCCTTTGCTATTCTTCAGTGTAATCTGACCCTCTTTGTTACAGATACATTTTCTAGATATAACTTTGTTTTTATCTGTCCTGGACTTATTGGTCGACGACCATCTTACACCAAATCCTGTCTTCAAGGCATACCGATTATAGAAGTCATATACAGCTTTCTGACTAACAAACTCCATTCCTATTTGTGGTGTAATAGAAGCATCTCTTTCATCATCTTCCAAATTATATATATCATGATATTCGGGGTTGTCCTAAAAATAAAGAGATTAAGAATATAGTGAGACATTACATCTTGAAGTACGAACTATGTTTTCAATACATTTCAACCAGAATCAAGAATCATTTATGTTTGAATAATTAAAATATATATCATGATATAAAGCAAATCATAATTACCTGGTTTATGATTTCAGGGCAGTAGAAAAGCCTATTTCGTAATTCACATCTCTATCAGAATATCCATTTTCGTGAAGTAAAGGGTCATGTTGATTGTTAATAACCATTGTCCTCCCTGAAACCAATTGTATACTGTGTTTTGTAAAAATAACTTATAGATATCAACATTAAAAAAAAAATGTACTAATCTACAATGGCGTGGTGGTGCCACCTGATGTGTGCGTGTGTGTGTGTGTGTGTGTGTGTGTGTGAGAGAGAGAGAGAGAGAGAGAGAGAGAGATAGCTGATGGAAGATGGGCCATAAGGGTGGTGGTGCCACTGATCAGAGAGAAAGAGAGAAAGAGAGGGAGAGAGAGAAAGCACCTGATGGAAGAGTCGCAGCCCTGGCAAAGAATTGACGAGTCGCAGCCCCGGTGGTCGGGAGATTGCTGTCAGCCGGTGGGATCTCGCTTGCAGCCAGTGGTAGAGATCTCCGTGAGATCACAGCGTTTGTTGGTCAATATAAAATCTCCTAAAATCTCCTAAAAATCGCAGCGCTTGCAACTTATTCACAAATATATTACTTCCCACGTTTGGTCAAATATAAAATCTCCTAAAAATCCAAATATATATCCTCCTCTAACGAAACCCAAAGAAAATTCAAACTATGATTGGCTTTTCATCACTCAAATATTTCCAACAGATGGACCATGACATCTAATCTTAAACTAGAGCTCCTATTAGAAAACTTTCTTTCATCAAACCAAAATATGTTTTCAATATTAGTTGGTCGTAAATATTTATCAGACTAGCACTTTGACATCCACGTGGTAGGTCAGAGCCCAAGTGCTCCATGCCACATTAGGTGTGCTTATTTTTTTTCATATGCCCGATAAATCCTGTAGTCAGAATGCTTGGTTTAAACCCTTGCATTCCGGATGTCGGGTTTAGTAGAAATTCTGCTTTGCATTGAAACTGGGCTCACACTTATCTTTTTTTGAAACCAGGTTTCTAGTAAACCCGGCATTTCGGATATCTGGTTTATCAGATATAGGAAAAAAATATAGTGTGGCACACGCTTTTCAAAGATGTCAGGCCACGTGGCTGTCAGAGTGCTAGTTTGATAAATATTTTATTAAATTAAATATTTCTTTTTAAATTATTATTTGAAAAGTAAATCCCTTTACTGGATTAAAATTGGATTTCAGAGTATCTCCTGATTTCTAATATCAAAATAGATTCTAATAGCAGAAAAAAGAAAAAAAAATTCATCCAACCCATATGGGTATTCACCTCCAGACACCGACGACGACTTGCAACCCAAACGGCTTCTACCTGAATCCATCCTAACCAAAATGGGCTCTCCTCTATGAAATATTTCAGACCCAATTTATTTTTTTAAAAATAACATTGAATCTTCTCACCCAATTGGGTTTCTCCTAACCAAAATACCTTTCTTTTCCCTCATTATATCCAACACAAATTGGTTTTTAAAAATAAGAAAAAAAATTCTCACGGTGCTTTCGTTCATATATATGATCAAGACCCATGAACAACGATGAGATGAGAAGCGAAGAGAGATTAATTCTCATGAGTTTCAAAGAAAATTTCAGAAAGAGAGATTACCAGCGAGGACGCGGAGCCATCGGGATGAGGACACGGGCGCCGCCGGAGCAGTCGGGGACGGGAGGGGAGATCACAGCCCCGACGATCTCCTCCGGCGAATCACCTGTAGCCGGCGAGGCTGTGTGCACGAATCTCCTGTAGCCGGCGAGGCCAGCCGGATGCAAAATCTAGGGTGTCGTCGGTGGGTCGCGTGGGGACGAAGGCAGCAAGGGTGAGGGCGCAGCGAATCTCCGGCTGGAGGGTCGATCTCTAAAGGCGCAGGATTTTTATTCCTGAACTTGAATCCTGATCGAGCAT